>JAJJMB010007130.1:640142-812216 GCA_023531105.1 Papaver atlanticum
ATTGAGTATATTCGGAGGTTAAAGTAACACACTTTACTACCGATTATGGTAGTACCAAAGTTCGAAAATTTTAGGATTTTGGCAAAATCTCATTTTGGGGCCAATATAAATTCGGAAGTTAAATTTATTACCGATTATGGTAGTGCTAAAATTTGAAAATTGAGTATATTCGGAGGTTAAAGTAACACACTTTACTACCGATTGTAGTATTAACTACCGATTGTGGAAGGACAATTTTGCCATTATGAAATACGCGAGATAAGGGCTAGCTTCAATTTACGTTTGGGTGACCCTATTTTGTCCTATTATTGGCCCCTAATTTCTTTTGGGTGGCCCCTAAAAATGCTAGGATTATTATATGGGTTTAGCTATAATAATGTGGTACTCTGGACTTAGCTTTTGGAACATACATTTTAAATGAAAAAGCTAGAAGTTAGCTTGAAACACAACTTTAGAATTATCAATTTTTAGAGCAAAATATATGTTATTTACTAATAAAGCAAATTGTTTTTACGTGTGAGATTAACTTCTGCTAATGGTGTTCAGGCGTCCTACAAAGTTAAGTTAATAAATTTATCGAGTCCGACTTATATAGCATGTTGCTTAAAATATCGTTTTAGATTTTTAGAAGCAAAAAACCAGAGATTAGGTTGGTATACAATTTCAAAAAGCCCGATTGTCCTATCAAAACGAAAGAAAACAATTTCAGAAAGAAAAATCTTTTTCTTCTAATTTGTGGGATTGATTTTTGACTTCGGGAAATCAAGAAGTCAGAAATTAGTTTGGGTATATAATTTCCAAATAATAATTTTGCTTTTGATTTGTCCGACTGACTTCTGATTTTGGTATCTCAAGTTGACTACCATTTTTATTCCCCTTGGATCTCATTTTCCACGGATCTACCTACAGAATTTGCACTAATTTATTACTCATCCTGTTGCGGCCTATGTTTAGAAAGGAGCAACTGGGGTCTGATATGGAGTGTTAGGTTTCAACACCTTGCAGATTCCGTGAGAGTAATTGCATCCTTCGAGCAAAGAAGATTATAAAAACAAAAATAGAAATTGTAACATCACACAAAATGTAACGAACTCTTGAAGACCAGAATTTCCTTGTTGTTTTACCTGCCGCTTACCAAAGAAAAATCAATCATCTGCAAGCATTTAGTAAGTAATACATAGTGCATAATGATAAATAAGGAGATAATAAGTTAGCCTCTGTGCAACATGTACAGCACCCTTAAAATTGGGCATTAAGCCCTTGGCAAAGTCTACTATATCCTCACCATGCATCCCATTCATTGATGAAGTTATTCCACATCGATGCTGCAATCGAGTGTCGAACTAAAAACGCTACTTGTTCTTGTGCCATGGAGGTGGATGATGCCTCAGGCTGATCATCCGGCTCAGACACTTCTGCCGCAGCCTTGATTTGGGAGTTGACAAATAACCAGTCATTTCTTTCCTCGCGTCGAATGAAGTTATGTAGAACACATGCAGCAATAATCAAATCCCTTTGAATATGAAATGCATAAGGAGGAGCTAATTTGAGGACAGGGAAACGTGTTTGAAGCAGCTCGGTACATTGCTGGATTGCGTATCGTAGTGATGCGTGCCGGTGATTAAACAACTCCTGCGCGTTCTTTGGTTGTTGATTAGCACCTCTAAATTCATGGATGTGGTAGCGATATCCTTGATATGGTGCTACAAATCCCGTCATAGTTGTGTATCCTCCATCAACAAGGTAGTATTTGCCTATACATAACAACCCATAGGGAAATTAGATAGATGTAAACAAAGAATAGGAGAAAGTAGATACGAACATCTCCATAACAGCCAGGTATTGTCCATAGTGCAGGGGACTCCTAAGGATGATTCAGGGACTCGGATGCTCTCTACACCAGGAAAATCATTATATATAGGTACTCATATATTCTAAACTACTAACACCATAACAGATGGATTGGAAGTGAAGGGAAAAGAGATGCCTAAAAAATGTGGATATTCAAGCGCTGATTTTAAGGGGATAAAAAATCATCGTCCAACTAAATCAGAGACCATCTTGATGTGGATGTGACACTAAGTGACAAGTTATGGAGATAAGTCAGTGACAAGTTATGGAGATACGTCATCTGATATAATAGTTATAACTATGGAAAGAACCTATCAGAATTGATGTTAAAACATAAATTTGAAGGGGAATAGGATGAAAAAACCTTCAGGTATCTGTGGGAAATTCTGATCTGGATCATTAAGAACTGCTCTTAATACACGTGAATCTTCAGCCGAACCCTCCCAACCAGGATATACAAAAATAAACTGCAGGTCTAACGTGCAAGCTGCCAATACATTTTGCGTCAAAACACCCCTCCTATTACGGAACCGAGGTTGATCTTTCGCTATCACATGTGCAGGGATGTGCATGCCATCTATTACTCCAATACAGTCCTGGGAAGAACAGTAAATCACTTTAGTGTGATGAAAAAGAACATGTATACCAGTCACCCGATGACACAAAAATATAAATGGTGTATACCTTAAAATATGGGTAGAATCTTGTACTGCCGAGGATTTCTGTCGGAGTGGTTGGCTCTGGGGGCTGTAAGAATTCACGGGACAATGACTTGATTGCCTTCAATGCATTATTAAAATATCGGCTAATGGTTTCGCCAGAGTGTTGAAATCTTTCTTGAATAACTCGATTACGTTCATTATGTCCAATAATGTTCAAGAAGATTCCAACCTGTTCCTCAATCTTGACTCCATGTGTATCGCGTAACAGGTCTCTTCGTCTTAGCATGTCACACAGCTTGTGAAAAACATGTTTATCCATCCGAAACATCTCACGGCATCGATCTTCTTCTGCATTCAATATTTCATCCATAAATTCGGATTTACCATGTGTGGGATTACGAGGGACCGACTTCTCCATATTACAATAATGATAATATCCAGCAGCAGCAGCAACTAGTTCCATCTCGTCCAGTTCCAAGTCATAATCATCCATGTCAGCTAATATGTCTGCTACTACTAGAATTATCATAAAACAAATTTCGGAAAAACATTAACACCTTTTATTGCACAATAAATATCTATCTAAGTGCCATGTATCGTGGCACCTAGAGTAAGGATACAGTTTCCCTAGCTCAAAATCATAAAAACGCTCATTTTGGGTACACTGCTGATAATAAATATAGCCAATTGACAATGCTTTACCTTTTAACTTGCCATGGTCTCGTACACACTGATTAAGTTTGATCCTTATATAGTGGAAATAGGTGACTGGGAACAAAGAAGCGAGAACAGTTGACATGTGATAGATCAGGATCCTAAGATTATACACTCCCACTAACTTTGGTGTCAAAAAATGTGATACAAAACATTCTAATTAAAACGAACATCAATTACTTGGATACACACTTTAACCCTTGACATCGTAGAAACAGTCCAAAGACGCCAAGAAAACCCCCTTAATTAATCAAAATAAGAAACCATCTAAACATATGCAAAACAAGGTAAAAATGAACGAAATAGGAAATCACTACTATCAACAGAAAACATTAGTGCATAATCAACTCTAGAGTAAGACATGGAAAATCTTGGATCCGAGAGCATGAAAGTTCTCCGGAATACACATACCAGAAATTTTGGTTGGTGTTTGATGATTCCAACACTAGTTACTACTTATTTCAAATTTCTATAAGTTGGAACTTCCTCATTCACAAATGAAGACACTAAAGTAATGCACTGAAACCCCAGTATCCTGCTATATCTCCTTCTCACAAAGTCGAAATTGATCCTGAAATCAACATCTCCCACTTAAAATCGGCACTTAGGGTAAATTAAATGATGGTTAATTCAGACTAAGTCCGAATGGATGTTATGAATGTGTGTCCAAAACCTCTACAAAACCCTACACCTTACACTTAAAATCAATAACTGATCTTCAATTTTGAACCTTTTCTTTCCCATTTCTATAACAATTGATTTCTTACTAAGTTGATTTCAAAAGAAAGAAAAAAACATACATGTTGTAAATACCCATCACAAGAAAATAGCACTGGATATTAAAAAACTTGAAAAAACTTATTGTACTACCAAGATTGTAGAAACCCATTAAAATTAGCAGGGAGAGCGAGATAGTTGACTTGCCTGTGTCCGCGTTAGTTGCAGATAGATTCTCTGTTTCGTTTCTCTACTCTTTCTTCGTCGTCAAAACGGAAATTAGCAGAACGAGAAAGAGAGGGTTTTGCGTTTTTGACTTCATATGAGGGTTTTAGAGGGTGTTTGGGATGTATTTATATTTGGCTTAATGTTTTTTTAAATTACCTTTTGCTTTGCTTGTGTTGCCAAACAGTCCGCCTAAGGCGTCCCCCGGCTTCTTTTGATGGAATTTCCGGTACATCGACTGTGGCCTGCGGGCACACCCGTATGCCTGTTCCCTCGTTTGCCCTAATTGCATAAAACTTATAAGTGCGTATGGATACTTTAGGGCAGCAAGTCCAGTAGGGCTTGGTGAATTAACCCATTTGATGGTCCATGTGAATCGGCAAATCCAATTTCTCGCAATGGGAAAAGAGTTTTTTTTTTTTTTTTTTTTTTTTTTCTTTCTGGTAGAAAGGAAATTTCATTGAAATAACTCAAAGCAAAGGTAATTAAGAGATAAAGTGACGTTGACTACTCAACCATTCACCCATAACTTTATTCCACTTACAGTATTTAGCTGATGTATCAGAAATAACATCAAAGTTTCTTGTTATATTTTGAAATTCAACAAACTAAAAAGTACTTAACAGTGAAATGCAATCATCTAAAATTGAGTTGCTAAACCAACTAGTTTGGTAACCATTATTAAGTAGATAGGAAATACAATTACTTGCATCACTTAGGATGGAGATCTTCTCTAGAATTCTATTGTTGGCCCAATTGGTTGCCTCACATACTGCTAATCTCTCTATTTCCTCCGCATCTCTTGTTACTGCTGGTTGAAAGTTGCATCCACTGTATTGACCTGTCACAATTCCAAGGCCAGCATGTTAGTGTTTATGTCATAAGCAGTATCACAAAAGATTAAAACACAGTCACAGGGCAAAGAATCAGAGACTCGTTGTCTCAGATGAGATATCATTACTTGTGGAGGTATTATTAAAAGTTGCAGTTGCATCCATCTGCATCTCATTGACTAGTTTAATTGACTGCTAAGCCGTGGTTTCCTTGTTCAATCTCATGATTTGAAACACATGCATACATATGTCCCTCCAAATACACCAGGCTGTAGTACGTATAGCACATTTCTGGTCAATAGGAAGATTACTAGCTAGAAGGTCTTTCACCCAATCCTTAATAGAGATAAAAGAGTTTAAAATTTGTAAAACATGATTGCCCCATGGCATCGAATTCCACACAGATGTGTAGAGAAATTGCAGTGGAAAACAATATGCTCAACAGTTTCAAATTCATTGTTATCACACATGTTGCAAGTGCAAATATGATTAGAATTGTATCTACCTATTCTAACCTTAGATGGTAATATGTTTTCATAACATTTCCACAAAAACAATTGTATCTTAGGGATAACCGGCAAGCTCCAAATGTATTTGTAAATAGTATCAGTGCTTGGAGTGAGGTTGTTTGTACTAACTGTTCTAGAGATGACCTTGTAGCATGACTTAACTGAAAAAGAACTATCCTTAGTATGAGGCCAAATTAACCTATTCGAGCCAGAGATTGAAATTCTAGTGTTCAGGATTTTGATAGAATTCTTTGGGGTGAAGAAAGAATCAACCATTTCTTGATTCCAAGATCTGGTGGAGGGGTCTATGAAATCACTAACTGTATAATTAGGGTTAGGGTTGGTAACACACGGTGGTTCAGACTGTTGATAAATCCAGTTGTCTCTAAATGCAAGAATGTTGGCACCATTTCTAACTTCCCAAATCGAATATTTTTTAATAATCTAGACCAGAGCATATACTAGACCAAACCCAAGAGCAATTCTTGAATTTAGTATAGTGCAGTGAGTGGCAATTCTTGAAGTGCATGCGCCAGGCAGTCTTAACAAGTAAAGCTGCATTAAAAAAAATAGATTTTTAAAACCTAGACCTCCTTGGGATTTATGGGTGCATACATTGTTCCAATTTTTAAGATAGATCCCACCTGAGTTACTCTGCCCCCATCAAAAGTCTTGTTGTTTCTGATCCATTTTCTGAATGACATTATCTGGTAGCGGGGAAATATTCATGTGGTAAATGGGTGACGACCTCAAAGTATTTTGGACATAACAGATCTACCATCCCAGGTTAAGTGTTTGCCCTTCCATTGGGCGCCTTTCTATCAAAGTTATCAACAAGATGCAAAAAGGCTTGAGTTTTAGGCTAAATAAAGGTATGCCTAAATATTTATCATCTAGGGATATCCTTTTAACATTAAGAGATCTAAGCAAAGAAACACAAACATCAGGATGGTCATTCTTACTAAAAAAGCAACCTGATTTTTGAAAGTTGATTACTTGCCCTGAAATGTTGTCAAAATCTTTAATGGGAGACATGAGATTATTGGCTTCTTGATGGCTTGCCTTGGTAAAAACTAAACAATCATCGTCAAACAAAAGATGCGAGACTGAAGGGCCATCTTTTGTTACTTTAAAGCCATGGATCAGCTGATTTCTTTCAGCTTGGATAAGATATCTTGAAAGTGCTTATTAAAAAGATAAGGAGAGAATGGATCCCCTTTTTCAAACCCCTGGTTGGTTTATAGGTCTTGCATGGACAGACATGTAATAAAATAGAAGTAGTACTAATGCATTGGAAAATCAGTTCACACTAGTGGTCAGAGAAACCAAACTATTTTAATACATTAATAAGAAACGATCATTCTATTCTATCGAAGGCCTTAGACATATCTAATTTAAGGCCCATGATACCACACTTATTCTTTTCAGACTTATTCTTCATGGAATGCACCAGCTCATGGGAAATAACTACATTATCTTGGATGTTCATGAATTGATTCTTGTATAAGTATTTTGTACGATTACGAATCAATCCGATTTTGATTAAGTTTGTTCATATATATTTCTATGAGATAGTGAACACTTGAACAACTCTATGAAACACAATTAGATTCATTTGATTATCCTTCATGATTGATTGATCATCATATTTGATCTAGAGGTGTTAGATGAATATGGTTAAGACAAAAGTGTTCATATGGCTAACTTCGGTTAACTGTTATTGAGCCAACTCAATATACACGTTTAGGTACGGTTACCCAAATCTAAATGAAGGTATATTTCATTTGTGTGTAACAAGCTAAGACCATCTAACGGTGGAGAGATATTGCTTTGGTTTTAAGCAAACTTAGCTTGAATCTTAAATCAAGATTTCATCTAATGGTGGATATTGAATGCTTTGTTACTAAGCTATCTTACCTTTGATTGTAAGCAAACCCTGATTTGAAAAACTATATAAGGGAGAACTCTAGCAACTTGAAAACCTAATCTCCGCACTTTCCTGTGTCTAGTTGTGACTAAAGTCGATTCTCCTTTAACCTAGGTTTTTTCAAAACCATATTAGGTTAACGACTTGAAGACTTCATTTGGGATTCGTGAAGCCAGATCCAACTATTTTCTCTGTAGTTGCGTATTCTGATCTTACTTGTTCTATCGTATGAGTACTATCTTCTCTAAGATTTTCTCGAGATTTATCTCCGATAGATAAGATATAAAAAGTAATCACAAAGTTCTTCGTCTCAGACTTTGTGGTTCCGCAATAACTTTTTCTACTACCATATAGTAAAGTTATTGTGAGGTGATTGATATTTCTAGGTTGCTCTTAGGGAGTATAAGACCGGATTATCAATTGGTTCATGTTCACCTTGATTTATCAAAAGACGGAACAAAAACTTCGTAGGTACTTATGCGGGAGACATATTTATCTATCAGAATAGACTTATCTGTGGGAGACAGATTTGTTTACAAGTCTTCTACTTTGGGTCGTAGCAACTCTTAGTTGTGGGTGAGATCGGCTAAGGGAATCAAGTGAGCAGAATCCGACGTGGTTCTAGAGGCGTAAGGAACGCGACTGTACCTTAATGAGTGTGAGACTTGGTTAGGGCTCAACTACATTCCAGTCTGAAGTTAACTTGTAGTGGGCTAGTGTCTATAGTGGCTTAATACAGTGTGGTGTTTAAATCTTGACTAGGTCCTGGGGTTTTTCTGCATTTACAGTTTCCTCGTTAACAAAATTTCCGGTGTCTGAGTTACTTCTTTTCCGCATTATATTTGTTTATATAAACTTAGTGGTTAAAGTTCTAAAATCAGATTAAGTATTGTTAGAGCACTGCTCGGTCGAACTAGCAAGCGTTGCTATCTCAAGCTTGTTTGTCAAGTTTGGTTGCCAAAACTATAAGTCTTGATTTCCAGTCTACTTATAGCTAAGTCTCGGATTAGGATAAAAAGTGTAGTTGAGCTTTAGACTTCACGGCGTTCATCGATTGAAGACGAAGAACTACTAAGGGAATCTTGTGGACCTTCATCAATAAAAGGTATGTGGAGACTTGAACTCATCTAGTACTCAAAAGTTTATTTCTACTCTATCTCATTTTTGAGACAAAAGTCGTATAGCTATATAGACTTCGAGTATACACATTTGATATTTCGAGCTGAGTTTAACTCGCTTACATATTTCTCGAAATATGTGTTGGTAAACTTTCACTTTAACCAAGTTCATCTTATATTCTTGACGAAAGTCAAAAGATGATCATGTGATAATCGCCTGGTAACATCTTACATGATTTGTGTGAGACAGTCATTTGATGTAGACTCGGAATGTTTCGTATTGATCTATCGATCACTTGAAAATTGTTTTGAAGCTAATAGTTTGTGTGGGACAGCTATTGTCGTCTTCTAAGAATGTTTCAATGATTGAAATGGAAGTTTAGAACAATTAACCATGATTGCATATAACATAGTATGCGTACTTGTATGCTAACTGTTGCAAGATATTCTAAGTCCGGGAACCATAGTATGCATACCCGTATGCATACTGGTTGGTTAGTTGAAAGTCCGGGAACTTAGTATGCATACCCGTATGCGTACCGGCGTAAGTTCAAGTCCTGGAATTCAACTGAGTTTGGTGGTGTACGACAGTATGCATACCCGTTTGCATACTGGCAAACCCAGACCAAGTCCGGCCACTTAGGTATGTGTACCCATTTGCATACTTGAGTAGGTTATGTTCTAAAATCGATTTGCTCATGAACTAATACACTTATAAATTAAGGAATGCAATTTTTTGCAAACCGTGGCTATAATGTTCATGAATTGATTCGAGTGAATCAAAATCGATTTTGCTTTAATTGTGTCTTGTATACTTCTATGAGTATATACACAATTGAACAACTCTATAAATAGTTTCATTTGAGTCATTTGAATTAGTTGTGTTAAGATGAACAAGGTTGATATGAAAGTGTTCATATGGCTAACTTCGGTTAACTATTGTTAAGCTAACAAGGTGTACACGTTTAGGTATGGTTACCCATATCTAAATGAAGTCACTTTTTTATGTGTGTAACAAGCTAAGTTTGATCTAACGGTTGAAAGATATTAGCTTGAGTCTAATCAGGTTTTCATCTAACGGTGAATATTGAATGCTTTGTTACCAAGGTAACATTGATTACAAACCCTGATTTGAAGACTATATAAGGGAGAACTCTAGCAACTGGGAAACCTAATCCCCACACCTCATGTGTGATACTAATTGCGACTAGAGTCGATTCTCTTTTAACCTAGATTTTTCTAAAACCGTTATAGGTTAACAAATTAAAGACTTCATTGGGATTGTGAAGCCAGACCCAACTATTTTCTTTGTAGTTGCTTGTTCTGATCTTGTTGTATTATATCGTATTGAGTACTATCTTCTCTAAGATTTGCTTGAGATTTAATCTCCGATATGCAAGATAAAAAGTAGTCACAAACATCTTCGTCTTATCGTTTGTGATTCCAAAATATCTTGTTTCGCTACCATACGATTAAGATTATTGTGAGGTGATTGATATTACTAGGTTGTTCTTCGGGAATATTAGTCCGGTGTATCAATAGGTTCATGTGCACCTTGATTTATCAAAAGACGAAATAAAACTCATAGGTATTTCTGTGGGAGACAGATTTATCTATTCAATAGACTTTTCTGTGTGAGACAGATTGGTTTATCAAGTCTTCAACTTTGGGTCGTAGCAACTCTTAGTTGTGGGTGAGATCAGCTAAGGGAATCAAGTGCATAGAGTCCTGCTGGGATTTAGAGGCGTAAAGAACGCGACTGTACCTTAATCAGTATGAGATTGGTTAGGGCTCAACTACATTCCAATCCGAAGTTAACTTGGAGTAGGCTAGTTTCTGTAGCGGCTTAATACAGTATGGTGTTCAAATCTGGACTAGGTCCCGGGGTTTTTCTGCATTTACGGTTTCCTCGTTAACAAAATTTATGGTGTTTGTGTTATTTCTTTTTCGCGTTATATTTTCTATATAATTGAAATATCATAAGTTGTGCGTCAATCAATTAGATAATCCAACCTTTGGTTGTTAATATAAATTGATTGACACTTGAACATTGGTCTTTTGTACCATTCAAGTTGTTTCCCATAATAATCAGGCTCACAGATTCTATCTGTTTGATTTGCTGATTACATTGACAAACAGAGATACAACTCTTGGATATATTTCCATTGATTGAGTCTGACTGTCTAGTTGATTCTCTTGGAATTATATTGGAGTTTGTTCATACAAATTGCCTAAACGAAATATTGGATGAGGTTGTTAGATTCCCGCTTTTTCAATTGGTATCAGAGCAGGCAAACACGTATAAGACCTTATTAGTCTGTGTTTGTAGTGGTCTGACTCTATGGACAACAGTGCTATCTTTGACAACATATCACCAGATCAGAAACATTCTGACTTGGTTCAAAGCCTTGTTTCTCCTGAGAAATCTCTCACGTCTTCTCCATTGTCTGAAACTGTGTTTAACTGGGAAAAACGCCTAGATGAACAGTTGGATGATCTTTCAGATAAAATTAATTCAGATGAGGGACAAGATGTTGATGAGGAAGTCTCACAATATATCAAGCTTTTCGACCATCTCATAAAGAAAAAGAAGTCAACAGCTTGCTTGGCTGAATTTCTGACTCCTCTCTTTCTAGAAAAAAAGAAATTGAGAAAACTCTTTAAGGGATATGATTGTGGTTATAAACTCTTACAATCTCTTCTTAAAGATCGTGAAGAAGATATGCGTTCAAAAAAATCTGAAAGTGATAATCTTCTTTGAAATATTTTTGTGTTGAAAGAAAGACTTGCAGAAACTTAAGCAAGATATGACTCTCAACAAAAATATTTTAATGACAGAGAAATCGGCTTTCTCGCCAAAGAAAAACAATTGGAGGCTGATCTAACTGCTGCTCTTGATAAGGTCAAATCACTGGAAGAGAATCTGAAAAGATTCAATGCTAGCTCTACAAAATTATCTACTATGCTGGGAGCATGTAAAGAACATTGTGATACACGTGGTCTGGGCTATAAAGGAATAGACGCTCCAAGTGCTGGTAAGATCAATTTTGTCTGTGCTAATGACAATTTCCTTAATGAAAATTTCACTGATATCAAAAGTGAAAAACTACCTTCAGCAGCTGATGTTTCTAAGAACAAAGATTGTCAACCTTAAAGAACAGCTCATATGAGAACAGTCAAAAACATTCCCTTCAACTGTTATTATTGCGGAAACAAAGGTCATCTTGAAAGGAGATGTCGTTTTCGACTGCAGAATGAAAAACTTCATACCATTCTTGTCTGGATGTCTAAAGAACTAATCAAACCTGCTTCTCGTTATGCTGGTGTTAAAAGTCAAGTCTGCAATCAAGAAAAGTGCTGTGATGGCCCAACAAAATCTGTTTACAATTGTAAAGGGAAGAATGTTATATGGATGACTGACTTTTTAGATTGCTCTGTAAAGAGAAAAAGTCATCGAAGGAAGAAGAAAATTTCAAACTCCTCGTCTTTCACTGAAGAAAGTCTTGAATCTAAAGTGTCTGTTCCCGAATACATTCACATCAATAATCGTATCTCGGAGCTCAAGACCAGTATAAATAGACTCAAACGCAGTTTTAAGAAGGCTAGAAAATCTACTGCATCAGGTAATACTTGTTCTCCTCTTATTAATTATCTTGAAAAATCTTGTGACCTTTCTGATGACAGTCGAGAAAGAAAAAGGGAAAATGTCAATACCCTTGATGAGCTATATGCTTGTCAAACTACAACTTAACTGCTAACGAATGAGCATCCTCTTTGAGACCGTGTGAGGATGCTCATAATTCTCAAGAAGCTCTTCTGACAAAGTGGTCTCTGTTGTATCTGTTTTTTTTTTAAAGAATAAAATGATCATCTTACTGTTGGGCCTTGCTCCAGTTAATTATTACATATGTAATATATTTGGTCATTAACTCTTGAGAAAATTCTCTTTGTTGCTCACTTTGAAAACCCTCGTTTTTCTTCCTAATGACAGTTGATTTGTTGTCTATCAACAATTATCTTATGTTCTTTTCTTTTGAGCTAAGTTTTCTGTCATATGTTTAGAAATTGTCTTTGATATTTATCAAAAAACTACTTCTAAATTAGGCTCCATTGTTCTCTTGGTTTTTAACTTGGTTCATAACCACGAGCGTACATGCAACCGACCCATTACCGAACGTAAACGAGTAACCATAGGGTTTCCCTATGAATCTCTCATATATATATATATATATATATCATGAACTCTTCCTCTGATAAATACTCGTTCTGTAACGTCAAAATTCACCTATGAGATTATGGTGTGCACAATGAATGAATGCAAAAAGGAAGACAATGTTGAAGGCAGCAAAGTTATTGAGTTTCACGAAAATCCTCTCTCCACAACCTGCTTTCATGCAGTTGATCATGAAAAAGATCTGTCAGTTCAGATTTCGTCTCAATTGGTGGGAAATCTTCTTCGAGATTTTGGGGTTATACGTGAACAACTTAAAATTACAACAAAGAATGTTGAATTTCTGAAAACCGAACTGAAGAAAGCAACTGATGAACTTGTTTGTGTTCGACCTCTGGTTGCTAATTATGTCTGAAGACCTTCAGTTTTGTTTTTCTTAGCAGTTATATTTCTTATTTTTGTCTAGGAAACTTTTTATGAAAATTTATTCTTGTGTTATAAGAAGGATAACTAGGATTTTGAATATCAATTATTGTGAGTACACATAGCTATTGCCAATGATTTTCATCTTGCAATGTTTTTAGATTTATTTATTTAAATTCTAAAGTTTATTTGGAAGATGATTTTGCAGTATTAATCTTTATTGGTTTTATATATTGCAAAAATATTTTTATGAGATATGTGTGTTTACGTCCGTGAACTATGATTGTCCCATATATGTCAAAAGTTAAGTCTATTATATGTCTTTATGCAAATATTGATGGAAAATAGAATGAACTTTTGATAACAAAGATTAAGTCTATGGTATCATTATGCAAATATTGATGAAAATAGAATGAATTTTTGTATATTCCGCAGTATTGATCTTTCCCTGATCCACTTTTGTTAGAGCACTGCTCGGTCGAACTCGCAAGCGTTGCTATCTCAAGCTTGTTTGTCAAGTTTAGTTGCCAAAACTATAAGTCTTGATTTTTAGTCTACTCATAGCTAAGTCTCGGATTAGGATAGAAAGTGTAGTTGAGCTTTAGACTTCACGACGTTCATAGATTGAAGACGAAAAACTACTAAGGGGAACTTGGGGAACTTCATCAACAAAAGGTACGTGGAGACTTGAACTCGTCTATCACTTAAAAGTCTATTTCTACTTTATCTCCTATTTGAGACAAAAGTCGAATAGCTATATAGACTTCGAGTATACACATTTGATATTTCGGGCTGAGTTTAACTCGCTTACATATTTCTCGAAATATGTGTTGGTAAGCTTTCGCTTTAACCAAGTTTATCTTATATTCTTGATGAAAGTCAAAAGATGATCATGTGAAAATCGCCTGGTAACATCTTACATGATATGTGTGAGGCAATCATTTGATGTAGACTCGGAATATTTCCTATTGATCTATCGATCACTTTGAAAATTGCTTTGAAGCTGATAGTTTGTATGGGACAGCTATTGTCGTCTTCTAAGAATGTTTCAATGATTGAAATGGGAGTTTAGAACAATTAACCATGAATAGATATAGCATAGTATGCGTACTTGTATGCTAACTGTTGCAAGATATTCCAAGTCCGGGAACCATAGTATGCATACCCGTATGCGTACTGGTTGGTTACTTGAAACTCCGGGAACTTAGTATGCATACCTGTATGCATTCCGGCATAAGTTCAAGTCCGGGAATTCAATTGAGTTTGGTAGTGTACGACAGTATGCGTACCTGTTCGCATACTGGCCAACCCATACCAAGTTCGGCCACTTAGGTATGCGTACCCGTTTGCATACTTGAGTAGGTTATGTTTTAAAATCGGTTTGTTCATGAACTAATACATTTACATTTATAAATTAAGGAATGCAATCTTTTGCAAACCGTGGCTATAATGTTCATGAATTGATTCGAGTGAATCATAATCGATTTTGCATCAATTGTGTCTTGTATACTTCTATGAGAATATAAACAATTGAACAACTCTATAACTAGTTTCATTTGAGTCATTTGAACTAGTTGTGTTAAGATGAACAAGGTTGATGTGAAAGTGTTCATATGGCTAACTTCAGTTAACTATTGTTGAGCCAACAAGGTGTACACGTTTAGGTACACTTACCCATATCTAAATGAAGTCACTTTTCATTTGTGTGTAACAAGCTAAGTTCGTATTGCGTACTATCTTCTCTAAGATTTGCTCGAGATTTAATCTCCTCTAAAACATTCCAAGTCTACATCAAATGACTGTCTCACATAGATCATGTAAGATGTTACTAGGCGATTTTCACATGATCATCTTTTGACTTTCGTCAAGAATATAAGATAAACTTGGTTAAAGCGAAAGCTTACCAACACATATTTCGAGAAATATGTAAGCGAGTTAAACTCAACTCGAAATATCAAATGTGTATACTCGAAGTCTATATAGCTATACGATTTTTGTCTTAAATAGGAGATAAAGTAGAAATAGACTTTTAAGTGATAGACGAGTTCAAGTCCCCACATACCTTTTGTTGATGAAGTTCCCCTTAGTAGTTTTTCTTCTTCAATCTATGAACACCGTGAAGTCTAAAGCTCAACTACACTTTCTATCCTAATCCGAGACTTAGCTATGAGTAGACTAAAAATCAAGACTTATAGTTTTGGCAACTAAACTTGACAAACAAGCTTGAGATAGCAACGCTTGCGAGTTCGACCGAGCAGTGCTCTAACAATCTCCCTCTTTTTAAATTTTAGTGACAAAACTATCAATACATATGGATTACAAAATAAATAAACTTTGTAGCTTCTCATCCAAATGCTTGATTTCCTTGGTTCTTCAACATTACTCAAAATCTTCGTCACTTCCAAGTACTCTAGTGATTCTGAACGTGTTCAACTCAGCATCATAGTTGTTGAATATCCGTAGCTATAACAATGAGAAAACAGTAGCTCTCAATCATTGTTATACATTGTCATAGTATTATTACACAACATCAAAGTCCAATTGCATCACTACTTTGACAATACTATGGTGATATGTATCACTCCCCCTTAGTCAATACTTTATCTCACAATGAAAACCACTCCCTCCTTACATAATGATCCGTAAACCAAATGTATTTGTAGTGTGAACTACACAATAATTCTCCCCCTTTTTGTCAATATAAATTGGCAAAGGTATGAAAATTAGCGGGATTATAATGGATTTCTCATAGAGATACTTCATGACTAAAAGAGAACATATCAACTTTGTTTCAATGATTTCACATAGTCGAAACTTAGTGTATTCATCAAGGAGTTTATAAAGATACAAGATAACTCCTACAATATTCCACAGCCGCACTCCCCACAAAGATTTGGCAATTAAGCACAGGTTCAATTAAGAAATCTCCCCCATAAAATGTCATTCCAGAAAGAACAACAAGAGCGACCTTACTTTTACAAGAAAAGAAGGATTTCTTCGGACATACCAAATTACATGAAACATGAATTTGTATCTAGAAAACTCAATTAAATTAACCAGAAGAGAACCCATGATTAATTTAATCGGAAATGCTCAACATAAGAGAACTTATGAAGCCGCACAGTACTTTCACATAGAAGTGGATCAGGGAAAGATCAATACTGCGGAATATACAAAGATTCATTCTATTTTCATCAATACTTGCATAATGATACCATAGACTTAATCTTTGTTATCAAAAGTTCATTCCATTTTCCATCAATATTTGCATAAAGACATATAATAGACTTAACTTTTGACATATATGGGACAATCATAGTTCACGGACACACATATCCCATAAAAAATATTTTTGCAATATATAAAACCAATAAAGATTAATACTGCAAAATCATCTTCCAAATAAACTTTAGAATTTAAATAAATAAACCTAAAAACATTGCAAGATGAAAATCGTTGGCAATAGCAATGTGTAATCACAATATAGGCTATTCCAAACCCTAGTTATCTTTCTTAAAACACAAGAATAAATTCTCATAAGAAGTTTCCTAGAAAAAATAAAATTAACAAGAGATAAAGATTTTAATCATCATCTTCATCATCGGAAACCATCCAAGAGGCTTGAACAATATCCATATCTTCACGTAATTGCTCTTGCACACATTTTACCTAGGAATTGATCTTACGCACACCATTGTGAATTTGATGAAAAAGACTCAAGGTGGTAGGATCACAAGAACCGTCAAGGGAATCACATCTTTATCTTTTGCAAGCATTCTCCTTATACATTTGAAAGTACAAGGACGAACAAGTTTGGGAGTTCCAATAAAGTTTCCAGTAGGAGCAATAGAATAATCTCGAAAAATTTGCTCAATTAAGCAAGGAAAGCCTAACTTCTTGTTGGATGACGTCATTGAGAGCATTTGAAGAATTATGAATCCACAAATATCAAGACTTCGAGAACCCAATTCAAGGAAATAGACTAACTCCGCAAACTCACGACTCCACCGAGAGTTCTCAATTGCGGAGGGAGAAAGATTAGATATACCAAGTTTTTCGAAAGACATCAAAGCAAGACTAAGATAATTAGTAGGAAATTTTCCTTCAATCCAATCAACACTCTTACCACAAAGACCATTAGAAATGGTTTCATAAGATGGTCTCTTCCCTTGGTCTAGGAAGGCGAAAATTACCCAACGGAATTTTGGTAATTCTTGATATCAACTCTCTATTAACAAAAATCATTTCTCTATTTATCATGGTCTTGAATTCCATGTCATCAAGATCAACATCATGGATGTTAGCATAGAAGATTCTTGTGAGAGTGTCAAAACCTTCACCAAGACCATTAAAGATGTTTCCAAGATTAAATTTTTCAAAACAAATCAAATCTTCTTTATGACTGTAGTAGGGGAAAAACTGATTCAGCTGAAAATGGTAAATTGGGTGTGCCACCGAGAAACGAATCTGAACCCTAAACAAATGTACTGCACATGAGTACTTTAGATTCGAGAGATCAATCTGTACAATTCTGGCCTAAACCAAGAAATGGTCGTTCCACTCTTGCTTCGGTCACAAAATGAAGGAGAAAGGTTGATCTTAGGGAGGGAAGCGAAGAAGGTGCTGAGATCAAAATGGCGAACTATGAAGGTGTTGTTGTTTTATGACTTGTATCAGAATATAGAACCTGCTTGCAGAATGTAAGCTATCAGTTCTTGAGATACTTGCGTTAATGAACTCTTGTCGGTTGAAATAGATTGAAAATCTATTTATACAAGTCATGGTCGAACACACACTGATCTCATAGGAAGTGGAAGTAGTTGAGTGATGGAGAAGTGGGGATCGTGTAGAATGGTGAAAACCACGTCCCTACTATGAGGGGAAGCTGGTTTGTTTTACTCCCACTACTTCTCTACTGCCACTAACTATCCGCCTTTCCTGACACTTTCTCGTAATGTGCGTGTTGCATGCCGCACGCTGTAAACCGCCAGACCAATACCCTGATGAACATCCCCATTTGTTACATGTTTAATGTCTCGAGTATTTTGTAGAAAATATGTAGCAAGTTACATGAGGAATGGAACAAGTCTTACATGGTAGTTGCTGAGTGAGTCTTGCTTGCAAGACCTAATTATTTCGACCAATCACACGCAAGCTAGGCGGCAGGTATTCATATGTGATAAGTCAAGTCGTGAGACTTGCCGCAAAAAATTGCATGCGATGCTTTTAGGTCAAATAATTGAATTATTTCTGAAATCAATATTTTTAAAATATTGTTTGTAATCGGTGCTTGTAAAGCATCGCTTCTAAGAAAACATCTCGAAATTAATTGATGCATATGAAATGCCGCTGTTAGGAGCGCGACTAACCTACTTTGAGCAGCTGCCAGGAGTTATTTGAGTAGATTGAGGACGAGGCGATTGGTCCTAGGAGAGGAATGGCTGGAAGCATTATGACATCTCATTGGTCGGCCTAAAATTAGATCTAAACCGATTAAATCAGCTAGCCAAGTTGGGATGGCTGAGATGATTTGCGGCAGTTTATGTTAATTCGTGAAATTTCGTAATCGAAAAATTCAGGTGTGAGACCCGTACTAAACTGTTGTAGAATTCTCATACGAACTCGGATTTTGATGATCCACCCATCAATTATTATCATAAAAGAATTTCCTATCTTCTGACGCGAGAATATTTAGGTTTTGAGCTCGTTTAGAGGGTGAAAACAGCCCGACAGTTAAAACTCAGGAAGAATTTAGGAGGAATTCTGTCAGTTTTCAGTCATGACCTAGCTCGCCTTTTAAGCTACTGCTTTAAATCAATTTGATTGGTTGAAAGGAAAAAGAGGTCGACAGACAGCAAAATGGGGCATGGCCGGAGTGTAGGCTACGACTTATGAGCAATTTGATTGGCCGATGGGAAAGGGGGCCGGAAGGCAGCAATATGGGGCATGGTCGGTCGGTGATAGGCGACGCCAGTTAGGGAAAACCAACCGGCCAAGTGGCGCGGCCACGCCCCTCTTGCTGCTGCCTCTATTTGTCGCAGTTTCCCTTTATTTCTTATTTTTCAACTTTTGGTAGGATGTTGCTCCTACTAGTTCCATGATGGACCAATTTCCTAGTTTGCTTAGGTTTAGTCTCGACCAATAGGGATCGAGATATTGTGCAGCCGTTTAGGGAAAAAACCTAATTTTTGTAAATTGATAAAATTAGGTCAAAAAAATTGAACTTTGTGAGCTGACACAAAATTAATCAATTTGGTGAATTTTACACGTTGGTATTAAATCTCATATTTTCATCTTGGAGAGCAGCGCAGCTTGCGCGTCTTTGATTGAGTACTTTCATGCACATCTTAATCCCGATAGTTCGGAAAATTCATGTTACTCAGCCGAGAGTGAATATTAATTGTCATATCATGTCAATATTAAGAGTTCAGCTGGGGAACATAGCATGGGATAGATACTCAGCAAGCTCTACGTTAGTGAATAATGCAGACGGGAGCTTAAATGAAATTCATTCTAATAAACTTCGTAAATATTGAATTACATAGTTCATATGTAAGTAGAGAGGTATAGACGCTCATTAACTTCTTGACAGCTCTACTTCTTTGCAGAAAGCAGGCATACGGAGTTTTACGATTTTAGCCCTGAACTATAAACCACCATCAACAATGACTACTAACCATATCCAATTTATTTTCTAGAATGAAACCATCAAAGATCTTACTACTAGAATCATTGATAAATTTAATTCTAATAGAATCTTGATTTTTAGGTATAATCATGCTAGAAGATGATGAATCCAAGTTTTTTGAAACCTTCTTTGAAACCATGAAATTTCCCATGAGATCTAAAAATTGAGAGATCTCAAAGTAGGAAAAACTTACTTGACATGCTTCTTGAGGGTGAAGACAACCCTTTGCTTCCCTTGGACCTCCAAGAATGATTTTAATGGAGTTGAAATGTGAACCCAAGAAAAGACTTAGTTCATGTACGCGGACAGGGGAAGGAAGAAGAAGGGTACGCGTACCACAACTCTTATATACCCATTGATGGGCTTGGACCCGTTTATGAACAACGACCCACAGAAGGAGAGTGGGATTTTTACATCGTTCAACCATCAAGGCTCGCACACTGTGAAAAGAATCAACATAGTGTTGTAAAAGGATAGTATTAGAACTACATCAAATTTTTTAACCTCAGGTGGACAGAAAAATTCCGTCGAACGAGTTTTTCTTCAAGAAAATAAATAAATTTCAAAAATAAAACTAACCCATAATACAAAGACACAAAACAAATCAGACCGTTACTTGCCCCACTTCAAGTTATATACAAATGTGGTGATGCCAATCTTGTTACCAAGAGGTAAGATGGGCAAAGGAATCCTCATGCATCTTCTCCGGTCGATATTTGTGAAATGTACTAGAAGTATAATCATAGTAATGATGATACTCAGGGTTATTTGAAATTTTTGACTCCTTCTTCTTATGATTAAAGGAAGGATCTGGAACTTGAAACACTACCTGTAAAAATATTTTTATAGATTTTTACCGAGTAGTTTCCAAAACTCGAATGTGAGTCACGAATGACAGAATCAGAATTTTTACCAGCATATGCCTTTTCCTTAATCAAGACAAGTTATTCCAGAGATTTAAAAACGTTTTCAAAAGCCATAAATAGATCTTTGTCAATTGATCCATCACGATAGTTTTCCTCAAAAAGATTAATAAGAAGTCTAGTGAGGTTCCATATCCTTGAGCTTTTATTCACACGTTTCCTGCAACAACCCTTTTTAAAGGAATCTTTAATTTTTCCTTTAGATTGTTTTCCATCATCTAGGATTTCTAATGTCTTAGATGATGTGAGATTATCTTTAGAGACCAGCATTCTTGAGGAGAATAATCTCAGAACAATCTTGAAGATTTCTGGTATGCGTCACGGATGCCTAGAAAAAGTTTCCCAAAGTGATTTCCCATAAGGACAGTATTTAGGAACAATCAAACACAAACTTATTAGGTTTATCGTGTTTGTCCGCTATGATACCAATTGAAAAAGCGGGGGTCTAACAACCTCACCCAATATTTCATTTAGGCAATATGTATGGACAAACTCCAATATAATTCCAAGAGAGTCAACTAGACAGTCAGACTTAATTAATGGAAATATATCCAAGAGTTGTATCTCTGTTTCACAATGTAATCAGCAAATCAAACAGATAGAAATCCACGAGCCTGATTATTATGTGAAACAACTTGGACGATACAAAAGACCAATGTTCAAGTGTCAATCAATTTATATCAACAACCAAAGGTTGGATTATCTAATTGATTAAACTACGCACAACCTGTGATATTTCAATTATATAGAAAATATAATACGGAAAAGAAATAACACAGACACCAGAAATATTGTTAACGAGGAAACCGCAAATGTAGAAAACCCCCCGGACATAGTCGAGATTTGAACACCACACTATATTAAGTCGCTACAGACACTAGCCAACTCCAACTTAACTTCGGACTGGAATGTAGTTGAGCCCTAACCAATCTCACACTGATCAAGGTACAGTCGCGTTCCTTACGCCTCTGAATCCCAGCAGGACTCTACGTACTTGATTCCTTAGCTGATCTCACCCACAACTAAGAGTCGAAGACTTGAAAAACCAATCCGTCTCACACAGAAAAGTCTATTGAATAGATAAATTTGTCTCCCACAGAAATACCTATGAGTTTTGTTCCGTCTTTTGATAAATTAAGGTGAATAGGAATCAATTGATACACCAGACTTATACTCCCAAAGAACAGCCTAGTAATATCAATCACCTCACAATAATCTTAATCGTATGGTAGCAAAACAAGATATTATGGAATCACAAACGATGAGACGGAGCTGTTTGTGAATACTTTTTATCTTGCCTATCAGAGATTAAATCTCGAGAAAATCTTAAAGAAGATAATACTCAATACGATAGAATACAGCAAGATTAGAACACGCAACTACAGAGAAAATAGTTGGGTCTGGCTTCACAATCCCAATGAAGTCTTTAGGTTGTTAACCTATAATAGTTTTAGAAAAACCTAGGTTAAAGGAGAATCGACTCTAGTCGCAACTAGTATCACACAGGAGGTGTGCGGATTAGGTTTCCCAGTCGCTAGAGTTCTTCCTTATATAGTCTTCAAATCAGGGTTTGCAATCAATGTTACCTTAGTAACAAAGCATTCAATATTCACCGTTAGATGAAAACCTGATTAGACTCAAGCTAATATCTTTCAACCATTAGATCGAACTTAGCTTGTTACACACAAATGAAAAGTGACTTCATTTAGATATGGGTAACCGTACCTAAACGTGTACACCTTGTTGGCTCAACAATAGTTAACCGAAGTTAGTGATAGACACATTTTTGTGTCTGAGTTGTCCTCAATTTTCTGTATTGTTGGTACTCGATTTTGTACTTATTATGGTGTTTTATGTATTTGTAGGCATTTTTGGGAAATAAATATTTTTGGAAAATTCGGCTCAAAAAATTACTCGGATAAGGGGCACCTCAATCGATAAGGGGTAACCCAATTACTATTTGGAGGACATTTGCTATTTGGACTCTCATTTGGAGGACATTTGCTATTTGGACTCTCATTTTTGGATAAGGGGCACCTCATTCGATAAGGGGTAACCCAATTACTATCGACACCTAGCTGCTGGATAAGGGCTATCCTCTTCTTCCTTGTTTGAAATGGTTTTTGGCGGGAAAATGGAGCAGTGAACTGGCAGAGTTTAGATTCAAGAATTGGACGTGATTTCATGAGACTCGATGGCTAATTTTTGTTGCGTAGGCTTAATTCAGCAAGACAGGGATGATATGGGCTTTGGACTCAACTAAAATTGGCTGGATAATCCATTCGAAGAAAACAGGGAACACGAGAATACCCAAACACGAAGATATCTGGTTTGATTCCCGGGAAGATTTGGTGCGACTTTTTCGTTCCAATCAGTTAATACCACTCTGTTACGTTGAAACAGGATGGTAAATCTTGAGGAATCAAGAAAACAGTCGTGTAACGTATCTTTTGGAGTAAACAGAGCACGAGATATTCTCGAGATTCTGTTGAACGAGTTTGTGAAGATTACGTGTTTGGAGTGTGTAGATATTCCCCTTTCACGAGCTTAACTCAATTATAGGTGAGTTTATGGTGTGTATGGAGTGTGTACGCTGCAATTGGTACGTGAAAAAGAGAAGAATAAGGAAATATTTCCTTAAAATGGCAGAGAAGAATATATCGAGTTATGGCGAGATTATATGGAGTTATGAGGGCTTATTCTCTGTCCAATTGGGTATTTAAGGGCTTATGGAGTCATATAATGGGGTTACGAGAGTTAGGGGGTAGAAGAGAGCGAAAAGAATCAAGTTGCAGAGTCGTGTTCATCTTCAGCAGATAAGTGAAGAAGAAGAACAGACTACAGTGATAGTCTGTCGTTTATAAAGTGTCATCTATTCTCACTATTTGCGACTGTTGTACTGCAACAGTTTTGATCTATAGTTTTCTTGTAACACTGCTTTGTAACAGCGAGTTGTAACGCACTTATACCGTTGCAAACTCGGTTCTTTTATTATTTTCTCCATTTTTACCATTGTAAACACCGTTTGAGTAATAAAAAATTATTCTGAGCGCATTTTCACCATGTGGAGCTAGACCCCATCACTGGGACGACGGAGGAAGCTGTTTTTCGTCCATGTGGTAATTAAATTAATTCTTTTATAACTATTTGCATATAATTTAATTGTTTTATGATTTCTATTAATTATTTGTAATTTTGTTTGATGTCGCATGCTTAGTTTTAATTACTTTTGATGCGTCATGCTCACAACTTACAACTAATGTTTTATGAAATCTACTTTGGAAAAAAAATAGAGTTATTATTTCTTTTGTTTTGAGCTATAAATGTCTAGAATTAATTTCTGAACCCCGTGAACATGAAAAAACAATGAAATCCTAAGTCCCCGTAAATTCTTCATCCTGTGACATATTTTGTATAAATTTTCTTTATTTCTAGCATTTTCGTTTATTAATTCTTAAAATCAATCTCATCAAGTCCGAGTGAACGACAACCTTTCTTACCACTATCTAAAATTTCATCAATTTTTGGCGCCGCCGACGCGGACTTGTATTTAGATTTGTTTTTGGTTTATTTTTATTTTTATTATTTTTTGTTCTTGTTTACGCGTTTTGGTATTTTCTGTTTGCTTTCAGATTCTGAGCTAAGCTAAAGAAAAAGAGAGTGCTGAACAGAAAAGCAAAGCCCAAAAAGGAAAGAAAAGAGAAATCCAAACGGAGTGAAGAAGAAGAATTTTGTATATAGTTATTTTATTTTTATTAGATTTTATTTTTTAGATTTTATTTATTTTTATTTTTAGAAACTGTAATTAGGGTTTTATTGTTGTAATCTTTTATTTTTGGACTTTTTGAATTTTATTTTTGGGACATTGGACTTTATTTTTTAAAACCCTAAGGAAGGGTTAGTTTAAATATAAACTGCACGGGGAAGGACAATAGTTACGATACTGTCTCGGCCCCTCGGGTTCGTACACTGACATAGGAGTCGGTGGCCCAAGTCGACCTCAACGGTTCATCCCCCGTCTGGAACGGGAGGTAAGAATTCTAAACACCCGTGAATCCCCTGTCAGCGGGTTTACTGGATGATTTTGTATGCATATATGTTGAGGAATTGAATATGGTTTTAAATTTCTAGTAAAGGGAAAGGCCTGGCCAAATTAAGATAAGGACTCGGATTTCATCACCGTTTCCTTCTTTCCCGCCTTAGGAACACGTTACCTACGCGAACCTATGCCTTAAAATTTGGACTAGAACGAGACCGTAGGGTAACGAGCTTATAGGAAAGTCGTTCAAAAGGATCATATTGGGTATCTTGTTAGCCTAGCTCAAAGTTTAGGAAGATTATTGGAAGTCGATTAGAGCCGCCTTGTAACCCAGGGAAGCGTTGCCAAAGAGGTGGGGGTATCAAAGCTCCTCTGAGCTTCTCCTGCTTCTCTTCGACTTACTTTATTCGGATCGTTCTACGAGGTTTGCTAAAATTGTACCTAATTGCCTCTTGGAAGAGTAGAAGCTGGTCTAGAAACAATCTAAGGGAGCCATCATGCTTTTTGTTTGCTAAATTAAATAGGCTTGTTTTGGTCGAGTCAGCCTTGTTTGTGCTTGTGTAGAATTCCTTTGTAGTTAGGTTGTCGAACTGGTATTACAATATCCAATACAATGAATATCCGACTGAGCAACATGAACATTATTCTTTTTATGACCATAGTGTGAATAGTAGTTGGGAACGCCAAACTTTTGAAGGTTATGGTCCCTACCATGGTGAGCCAAATTACTATCCACATGCCCACCGATCATACAAGCAAAATTCTTATAATTCCTCTCCTCTAGATGAGGCACGTAAGATACTTGATTCAACGCGTAAGTTACTTGAGTCGACACATAAGTTAGCGGAGACAAATGACTTAGTTATGGACGAAAGAACGGTAACAATGAGTGAAACTTGTTTAGAAGATAACCTCAGGAAGTTAGCTGAGTCGACATATGAGTTAAATGAGTCAACACGTGAGTTTTATGAGTCAACACGTTGGTTTGAATTAAAGACGGGAGAAAGAATTGCTCGAATTACTCTTGATTGCCAATACATTCTTTCCAATATCACCCGTGAAAATGAGGAAAATTTTTATAATCAAGATGACGAGGTTAGAATTGGTAACACTACTTGTTTAGATGAGGTTTGATCATTTTCTTGTTATTATAATGATGATTATGATGAGGATAGTATTGATGAAGAATCTGAAATATGTAGGCATAGTGATCAGGAATTTGTAACTCCGATTGAGCTTTATAATGATAATGTTATTTCTAGTACAAATCCAAATAATTTTAATAATTATTTACATATTCAAAAGGACGAGGATTTGACTAGAAATACCCCCGTTTTAGACGATGTAGTATTTCCTTTTTACGAAGTCAATGATGGTTTAGAGGAACGGGTTTATTTTGAGTCTAGCAATTTAGAAACAATAGTCTTAGACAAAGAAAGTTAACTCATAGAGATGAGTGAGGATGAACCTGACTTAGAAGAATCAATTGACCATTTCCAGGAATTTGATGACCTAGAAATTATGGAAGTTGTGACTAGTCTTTCTAGAGACACTGAAAACTCTAAGTTTGGGGGTGATTATCATTCTCCATGTGCTTTAACTCTTAGAAAGGTCCCTCACTTGGGACTTGACATATGTGACTCAACCATTTTATAAGATTATCTTCATACACATTTTCCTGAACCTAATGATGTCTAGAAAATAGCTCAGTTGTTAGAAACCCATCCTCTGGTTGATGTGGTTAACCCAGGATACGATACCTCAATTGACTTTGTTATCCCACCAAAAACTTTTCTTCCAATTGTGGGAACATTTGAGTTACAGATGTGTCAGTGATTAAGTTTTGAGACTAAACCTAATTACTTTAGGAGATTAGGGTCGACACATTTGCTTAAGAATGACCACCACTGTGGTCAACTGTGTGAGTCAAATCTGATTGACTTAGATGATCCCCAATTATTCATGTTATTGTTTATGTGCCTCTAAGTTCTTAGTTGAGTATTTTCAAACTATACAACTTGATCTTCGGGATCTTACCTTTGAGGAAATCCAGTCCAGGAAAACTTTTTATCAAGACCCTTTTATAGAGCCTGAACCTAAACCACAACTAGATGTAGTTGTCTTATTTAAAAAATTAGATAAGGGTATGTTCGGTATCTTCTTGGTCTGTTGCAGTTTCCTTTTCTTTTAGGCAAAGCTTTTTCATCCAGATGACCCACAGCTATCCCGGCTACTACTATATGATTCTACGAGGTGACTAATCTCCTCCAATGTCTGGCTGAAGACTTTAAACTTAGCACTTCTTGGGAGGTAACCCATGTTTTCGGTACTCTGCTAATATCCTTCCTTATTTCCTTTAAGTAGTAACAGTTTCTCCTTGTTCATCCTTTTAATTTCATATATAGAATATTGAGGACAATGTTAAATTTAAGTTTGGGGGTAAGGGAGAAACTTCTAGCATCGTATAATATCCGGTTAGCTAAGTTTACATATTGTTTCTCATCGAAAAGATGGAAATTAGAATTGCTAGGGATAACATTCTAGTGAGACATTAGAGAAAACAGAGCACGAGATATTCTCGAGATTCTGTTGAACGAGTTTGTGAATATTACGTGTTTATTAACTCCGCAAACTCAATAACAACCCCTTATTTGGTGTACGCTCACAAGCATGATAGTTATTGTGGCCACACCGGTACTCATAAGCGCGATAGCTATTATGATACCTGATCTCAACATATAAATTTCAAAACACACGTATCAACATACATGTTTACTGCTCACCGGTTGTCACAAGCATGATAGCTTTGCGAACCTGACCTCTTAGCAACTAGATAAATAAAAATTAGTATCCAAATATAATGAACCGCCAAATAAGGATTTATATCTCAACAACACTCCAACACATACAAGACCATTTTCATACATACAACTCAATTTAAACTTCAACCACATACTAGGTTAATTCAATAATTTATCCTGCAAGCACATATGTATAACTTTTTTGTACCTATAAAATACACCATGTATACTAATCCAATCATTACAAAATTTTCACCACACAATCATAAAAATATCAAGGACATTCTGTATGAATTTCAAAGAAATATAACGGTTGAATATCAAATTATGATCTGTTCTATTCGCTCTACCTATCTGAATTTTTACAGGAGTAACTACAAAACATATGTTGTTTGGGTACCTCCTGAACTCTGTTTAACTTGATTTTTTTTTAGAGTACTCATTATCTAAATTTTTTACTCATATTAAATTTTAAGCTCATTCTAGATAATAGATCTATATAAACTTAGGTTTTCTTAACTGTCCGAATTCATAAATTCTGCAGATAAGTTCTTTGAAATACAAGTTTTTATGTGATGAATCCAAGTTCGATCGTCCTGAAATTTTTACAGAAACTATATGACAATGCAAGGTATGAGATATCAAAAATTAGCAAATATAAAATGGTTAGATCTTGTTTTACGGTTCAAACACTACTCTTTCTTTTAAATGGCAGAAAAACCCTAACTCGAAATTTACCTTAGAAATTCAACTCTTAAGCTAGGTTTTCAAGGACATCAATAATTAAAACTTAATACTATCAATAGTAAATGATAAAGCAAGAATAAACTTGCCTTAGACTTAAGATCAAAACCTAGAATCACCTCTGGTTTCAGTAACACTTGTTTTCCTTCTTCCCTCTTGCTTCCGGTTTCTTCTTCTCTTCAACCGAACAAAAACTAACTAAGCTAATATATCTTATATTTATTATACTAACCTAAGTTATATTTGTTATCCAAACACAAGTTTATTATATAGGCATCCTAATCACTAACATATAAGTAACCGAGGTGTTACAAATTAGGCCTACAATGGCCTATGCGCAAGTTCAAGGCATGCTCTATGCGTAGAAAGGAATTAAAGGCCAGTGATGCATGAAATAATGCATCGAAACTAGCCTCAATGGCTTAAAACCCTTCTTAGAACAAAGGTAAGTTTGGAACGGTGTGGAAACTAAGTTAGCTGTATCATGCTCCACGAGCATGCTTGCAAGGGCGAATGAACGTGCATTTTCCTAGTTTTAAAGCCCAGTTAGTAGCCTCATAATGGCGCATCGAGGAAGTTATGGCCTGCGCGCTAGGCGTAAATTTCCGGTCTGTCACACCTTTTGTGCCATATGTCTGCAGATATAGTGTTCAAAGTTGTTGTAGCTGATAAGGCTATAGAGTATGAAATGTTGAGCTGAGATGATTGAGTTGAATCTGACTTGGTGGATGAGTTGAGAAAATGCAAATAATAAAGTCTATTACGTTGAGGGCCTTTCAAAGTTATTTTCCCATATAAGAGATCCTTCACACAAAAACCAGCACAATCAAAGATGATTGAGTTGTTATCCTTAGTAAATTTATGAACTAATAACAAATTGGTGGAGGCTTGTGGAACTAGTAAAACATCATTTAAAGAAAAATCATAGCTAGAAATAATTTTAATAAAAGAATCTTTATGAGTTATTTTCATATCTTTATGGAATATGTGCCATTAGGAACAAGATTTGATTTAAAGAAAAAGAAGCAGAGAGTTAAAGAAACACCATTAATGGTGAAAAAGCTGCAGAAACGTAGATCTTCTTATGTCTTGATGTCATAGTAAAATTATTATTATTCATTAAAAGGAAAAGTACTACAGATGTGATTGATTAGAATTAATTGTCTTAACCAAAGTACAAAGAATGACTCTGAGATATTATACAGTAACTCACATAAATTAAGTTGACCTAACAATGACACACAGACAAAACCAATAAGGACTTGACATGTAAGAAGGGAAGACAACTCATATACCATTGAACAAAGACATTTACTGTCGTAGTGTAACAATATTGTAAACTGTAAGAGAAGCATAAGGTGTTATTGAGTGCTATTACCAAAATTATATTAATATAAATTATGGGTGGTTGGGGTAACATTGGTGAGTGGTGTTGGAGCATGTGACTGTAGTGATGTTGAAAAAGTAATGGTACAGTGGTAGTGGTTGTTGGTTAGTGCTGCAACATGCAATATTTATTCGCTATCGTTACGACAATGTAACATTATATTATATAATTTCAGCGTCTTAAAATAAATTTTGTTAGAATATATATTTAAGAACATGACAGTTACAATGAGACGAGAATAATTATCGATCGCATTGTACATTAACGCATATGAGTAGTACGGGTCAAAATTACAAACAAAACCCAAAAATAAAGTTATTATGGAGACCGTCCATAACTTATCTTTCAATCTTTAAATAGGTGGTAGATGCATGAATTTTTTTCTTCCCCGAATATTGTTCCTAGACTCCTAGTGCGGGCACCCTATCGGTAAACGCTTGCCGTTGGTTATATGTTTATAGTACATGACAAACAAAAAGATTCGTACAATAAGTTATATCTAACCAACGAGGATTAACCCAATTGGCCAGGGGTCGTACTCCCAAGTTACAAGTTAGGGGTTCGATCCCCGTGCTGTCTCCCTTGTCTGGTTCCTAATGAGGCTCGAAGATAGGTTAGCACACCAATCTATTCAACCAATGTAGTACTTTGTTGGAGCTCAGCTTGCTAGATTTCCAACTAGTTTCTTGTAATGATATTCTTTATCCGATCAAAACTAGTCATAAAAACCCAAGGTGACCAAACTTGTGGTACAAAAACCCCATTCAAATGTCAGGATCCATTAAAACTCCATCTTAAACAAAATTTATACAAAAACCCCAAATTTCAAAATTGGTTTCATCAAATTCTTTGGGGGTTTTGTGTTACTTTTGTTTTGATGGGGTTTTTGTGTTACTTTTATTTTGATGGGTTTTTTGTGGATGGATAGTGACACCTTTGGGGTTATAACTCGCGGACCGTTATCTGATAATAAATAAATAAATATTATTAAAATAAGGTTATATCTAGATAATCTACAAACAAGTCAATATGTCCGAGTGGTTAAGGAGACAGACTTGAGATCTGTTGGGCTTTGCCCTCGCAGGTTCGAACCCTGCTGGTGACCACTATCATGGATTTGTTTTTTCCTCGGATCTATTGATTGATGATTCATAACTTTTTCTGCCGATTTTTTTTGTTGAAATCTGGTTAATCGAGGCCGACCTAATAGAATTTCTTTTATAATCTAACTAGGAGACGTATTGTTACTAGTCTATATAAGGGTTCTGACATAGTTCAACTTTTCTTATTCCCTGCTGCTTGTAATTAGGCTAAGGCCTAAGGCGGAAGCGCTACAGCCTTTGCAACAACATGACCAATCGAAAAACAACTTCAAAGAAAGATCTGAAGTTGAGGACTTCTTCATCTTCCAGTTCTTCGACAATAGATCACCAGGATGTATTGCGTGAGATCTTTTTTCGTCTTCCACTAAAATCCATATACAGATTCAGGTGCGTTTCGAAATAATGGAATTCTCTTCTGTGCGACCCGGTTTTTATGTACACATTACTCAAATACTTCATAACTACTCCCCCATGGACCCTCGTTTATCATGAACACGATAATGCAAAGACCCTCTTTGAAACTCGTTTTCTCCAACTTCATCACAAATTCATAACGGGTTGCGATGGCTTTTCTTTCAAATTCCTTTTTGATTCGGAACTATTCAGAAATAACAAACCTATACATCTTTTAGCTTCGTGCATCAATGGTTTAGTTCTTTGTTCAAATCATGGACAAAATCCCCATAGGTTCTTCATATGCAATCCTTTCACCGAACAATGTGTATTGCTCCCTTCTCGGCCTCATCAGGGCGAGTCTGCTAAAAGTGTTGGGTCTATAAAATTGGTAAGTGAAGTTATCAATTCTACATGCCACTACAAGGTGGTTTATATCCCAACTGTACATGCATCTGTGAGTCCTTTCAAGTTACAAATCTTCTCTTCTGACACGGGCAAATGGAATACCTATAAAATTTTATGCAATACTGCAATTACTAAATATTGTCACACCATGTTTATCCGCAATGGAGTCTTGTATAGAGTACAAATTACTTGGTACTTGGATGAACCGCAATAATTTTGAAACCTAACGTAACATTGCTGGGAACGTAGATGCCTTCTAAATTATTTGGTACTTGGATGAACCATAACAATTTTCTAACTCAACTTAACATTGTTTGGAATGTAGATGCTCAAGGTTCTTCTTTAGACTAGCATAGAGTACAAAATACTAGTTTAACAATCTCACAATGGAATAGGGTTGAATTTTATGTACACATTATTATTACTCAAATACTTCATAATTACTCCCCCATGGACCCTCGTTTATCATGAACATGAACATGATAATGGAAAGACTCTCTTTGAAACTCGTTTACTCAAACTTCACCACAAATTCAGAACTATTCAGAAATAACCAAGTTATACATCTTTTAGCTTCGTGCATCAACGGTTTAGTTCTTTGTTCGAATCCTGGACAAAATTCTAATCCCCATAGGTTCTTCATATGCAACCCCGTTACCGAACAATGTGTCTCGCTCCCTTCTCGGCCTCATCAGGGCGAGTCAGCTAAAAGTGTTGGGACTATAAAATTGGTAAGTGAAGTTATCAATTCTTCATGCCACTACAAGGTGGTTTATATCCCAACTGTACAAGCATCCGCGAATCATTTCAAGTTACAAATCTTCTCTTCTAACACCGGCAAATGGAATACCTATAAAATTCCATGGTATACAGCAATTACTAAATATTGTTATACCATGTTTATCCGCAATGGAGTCTTGTATTGGACTGACAAAGAAAAGGAAACTAATATAATGATCGTCGTAGCTTACACTCTTGAAAGTGATCAATGTAGGTTAATCAACTTGCCTAAGGATAGCATAAATTATGTGAAGTACTGTCCGCATAATTTTGATGGTTTTTTTTTGGAGAGTCTGAAGGGTCAATCTATTATGGCCATATTGATGAGACAACGGATATGCCGACTTTGCTGAGTGTTTGGCTGCTTGAGGACTACTACTCTGATGGTGTTGGAGGTGTTGGAGTTTTGATTAAACTCAAACTACTGGGTAAGTCATATACTTGGTCGTGTGTTAGTCATGTGTGACTGGTTTTCACACGTACTGTTAGTTGCTTGTTAATAGGGAGTTGTTACCACTAAGCCTGATTAGTGGGTATGTTTATGTTCAGTAAGTTAGTGTGCCTATGTGCACTTGTTAGTTGAGTCTAATTAGGAAACGTTCCAAGTGGTTTGTAGCCTATAAAGGCATCTGTTTTATCGTTAATGAAATTGTGAAAATCAGTAAACACAATGTAGCACTCTTGTATGTTCCGCGTGTTCTTCCTCTCTGCTCTCTCTCTATACCTTGATTTACATCAGGAGGATGGTCGTGGCAATTGGTACACAACAACATTGAATTGAAGATTAACAGCTCGTTCAGAAATTTAGATGGCGCGTCTAAGCGTTTCAATCCGGTAGATCGAAATGTTATCATCTTTATACGTAGTCGCTTCTGTTTGGCGTACAACATTGTGACCCGAACATCTGAAGTTCTTCAAGGTTCTCATACTCCTTCCCTAATCAGAAATACCGGTAATCCACCACTTCTGATAACACCAAAGCCAACAATAATTCCTTCATTGCCATCTGATCTTGAAGATATGGCTGGTTACTAATATCACTGCGCAACAGTTTTTATCATGATTTATATGGGCTGATACCAGCTCTACTAGGGGCCGATACCAACCCATCGATCCAATGATCAGGATCGCCAGGATCTTTTTGTCCTATATGGACTGGTATCAACCCTTATAAATCATGGTTTTTATGATTTTTTTTTTTTTTTTTTTTTTTTTTTCAATGAATGATATTCTTATATTACCTGGTATTGTGCTGCTTTGTTAATTTTCTTTTTCAGTCGTAGCTAATGAACATACACATCCATTCAGTACTTGAAAACTCTCAAAAAGAATGGACAAATTGACGGAGATAAAAATTATCATTTATCAAAGGGTTTTTAAGCATCTATTCCCTAATACAATGAAGAAAACAATGAAAAACTCACAAATATATTGTGATTTACATAATCTCTACCACAGCTCGTCCAACAATACTTCCACGGTTGAGATCTTCATAAGCTTTACTTGCTTCTTCAAATTTGCATTTTCTCGAAACAGCGGCATTGAGGTTGAATACACCTTTCTCAGCAAGTTTAACAATTTTGGGTAGATCTTGCCTGGCCCTAGCACCATATGATCCAATAATCTTTACCTGCTCGGAGAACAATATTTATTTTGTTATGGCACTGGCAAGCGGACTTGAATATAAATTAAGAACCAATTGCAAGAAAAATAGGTGGTACATTGTAAATTTTAAGGGTAAATTTCTACAGTAAGCATATACATTAAGATTACAGGTTTATGTCGGGGTTTTGATATACAACATATGTCTCAACATAACATTACTTTCCAAAATCTTCAGGCCCAGGCATTATTCTGTACATAAGAGCTGAATAACTCAAAGCTCACAACAGAGGGCTAAAGTCAGATTTTAGGATTCATATCGATACTAAAATATGGTATGCAAGATATTCTAGATAGCTTAAATGACCTAGAAGGAAGATTTGTAATCTAACCAGCAGCAAGATAGCTCAAGAAGAGAAGAACATAACAAGCAGGCAATCTCATCAAAAGTCAGGGTTTAGGATCTCATGAACCCGTCTCTTTAGAAAGTGTGATGTGCATGCACCCACTTCATCCCACAAACCATTTTATATGGTAGCACGATTTCAATGATGATCCATCTTGAAAGGACATCCTTCTGGAGTTGCACAATTAAGACCTCAACGTTCCTAGGAATTTTGAACATTTCCAACAGTGTCGCATCGTACCTAGTGATGTCTCTCATAAGTTTATAAATGTGTCAAAGGATTTCATTTCTAAAATATATTCGCCTCACCTGTCTACGAACAAGACGAGTTATATCTATCTCCCCTATCACACCTGTTGGCGCAAGTCCAATCATTACAGCTTTCCCCCCGTCACGAACACTCTGTGTGCACTGCAAAAATGTTTGTGGTAACCCCAATGCTTCCACAGCGATGTCCACCCCCATGCCTCCAGTAATTTCCTGTCAAGAAAAACAAGCAAATAAATACGGCAAATTCATACCTAACTGCCTAGATGTTTTTCTCGGAGAACATGAAAATGCTGAAATCATAAGTACACATTTTATACATGAGCGAGCAATTAAACATTTAAGCAGGATTTCTAATTATACATCCTTAACATCAAGACCAAAAGAATAGTCATCGTCGACATATATATCATTCTTGCTTATGTACTTCGCAATGCACCCTGATAACCGACTTAACCAGTTCTTTTGAATCTATGAATTCTTTAAGTGCCAAAGAGATAAAAAACGCTTTAACCTGGCAACAAGAGTTAATTATTATAACCGGAACCTATAGATAGCAAAAAGAAGAGTTAAGTGTGTGCCTTGATCTTGTCAACAGCATCTTCTTTAGCTGCATTTACGGTGTGAGTTGCTCCTAGTGACTTAGCATTTCGAAGCTTTTCATCTTGAACATCAACTGCAATAATCTCAGAAGCACCAAACGCACGTGCTATCTGCAAGCAACTGAGATATTATGTAGTCATAATGATGTAAAAGAAATACCACATCACAGCAAATGGAAACAGAACCAGAGACATGTTTGCATTTAACTGCATGCTTTGGATAAATCCATGTTTGTGTAACCTGAACAAAAACATTTTACACCAAAATCACAAAAGGACACTACAAGAAAAAAAATTGCACTAAAATATTGATGTCAGAAAGAAAAACCACACTAAAAGAGGTTGCAATCAAAAAGGCAAGTCAAAACATTCCTAACACATACCAAAGTAACCACACTCCACACAAGTCAACTCCAACGAAAGCAAAAGCTTAAAGATGATTTATATTATAGAATAGGATACATGTGGAACAAGCAAACAACAGAGAGTGAAGGTTGGTAAATGAATTTTGGTTTGTTTTTGAGGCCGAAGCATCCCACGTGGAATTTAGTGAATAAGGAGAGATAGAATTTATGAATATTTGGTTGCCTGACTAATACATAAACTTGCACTTACTCCAATTAATCTGATTAACCTTTATTTCTAAATTCAAAATGAGCTAGAATTTGTAGCAACAAAATAGAATCATGACAGTAAAGAGCACTGAATAATGAAGAATCTGCAAGATGTTACCAAACGTCAAAACCCTGGACTATAATAGAGGTATTGAAATAAATGAAAGAATGATTAGCAACACCAATGACATAGTTAATAGATTATTCAGCTCTTCACCTTGACCCTACACCACCAATGCCGATCACAGCAACAGAATCTCCAGCACGCATGTCAGCAGCATGTCTCATGGCACCATACGCAGTGAATACTGCACATCCTAGGATGGCGGACTCTGTATATGGCAAAGTGTTTGGAAGAACTGCTAATGCATGTGCAGGCACAACACAATATTCTGCAAGCCCTCCCATACTGTACATATAGACTGGATTTCCTACAGAATCCAGAAAAGATAGTCAAATAATACATCTCTGAACCTCATTGACATCCAAAACCAGAAACAACTATATCATTGATCTCACAGTACCCACCAACTGTGAGCTGCTTGCTACCACGTGGAGGCGAATCAGAGCTATTGGTTTGTCAAGGTCCTAGGACAACTTCATAAAGAACTTATACTATGATGATATGTGCTGTTACAGTAAGATGCATGGAATATCTCCCGACTCATTCACACCATGTCACTTAAAATAATTTGTTATGTATCATCTACCTCTCTTTATTTTGCAGCTCACCTTCTAACTGGGCTGAGACTTGGCTTTCACAAGTGTCCAACAATGGTTGGTAAGGCACTTGGTGTTGTACCACGAGGTCTGGGGTTTAAACCCAACTTGCATCAGGGTTAGGGGGATATTCTTATTTTCTCTGCCTAGCTACCAGACTTTGTAGGTAACAAGCCTCTTCGAAAAGAAGAGGTTTATGAAAAGAGACCTGGCTCTCGCTACCAGTTGGTTCTGGTTCCTATGGAAGAACAGATACTCCTTAGTCTTTTGACTCTTCTCTAAAACTATTCCAAGCCCAAACCAAACTCAATTGGCTATTTTCTCTCACTGGTATTATATGTTGATTCCTCTGTTAACTTCCTCTCAACAGTTTACAGCCTATATAGTAGTAATTGTTTTATGCTCCACTTGTAGACGATATAAAATTAACCTTTATCCATCTTAAATTCTACTTTTAATTCTACAACTCATATTGCTCTCATACTACTGGATCAGAACAGTCAACACAGATGCATGCCAATAATTCCATGGTTGAGAGAATCCTAGGTAGAAGCTGTAGCTAGAGGTGCTGTAGAAAAAACCAAATGAATCGATATGAATCTCGATAATCTAAGGCATTTACAACTATGCTTTTTTCAGACGAACCACTGAGTCTGTTGTTCTTTTCAGATCATATCTCATTCTGATGGCTTCAAATTATTTTTCTCTTCAAGGCAGGCTATGCCTTCTAACAGCCTCAGCCTAGATAATTCATCTATTTACTCTGTTAATTTTCAAAAAAGGAACAGTATACAATAAAAGATGGGCTTCATAAATGTTGGAGCAGAAATAAAGAAAAAGCTATAGCACCATTAAATATATACCGTTGCTACGGAGGAATAACCGAGTTTCACCATCATAAAGTGTTCCTTTTGCGCGATTGAAAGCAAAGAAGGCCTCACATAGATCTTCTTGGCCCTGATTCACATGCAAATTGTTAAACAGAGGGTTATCATGGAGGGTTATCATGGATCTTCTATTCATGCTCACTAAGTATGAAAGCAACATCTATAAGCATAATAATGTTTCACCTTCACGCAGAAGGAACAATTGCCGCAGGGCATTATGAATGCTCCGACTACACGAGCCCCAATGGGAAATCTAACATAGACAAGCAAAAAAACAAAATAAAACAAAATAAATACATCATTAGTATTATTTTACCAACCAGATAACAATCTAACAACTTTACACTGCCTAAGATTTTGTTAGTTTTGAATGCTAATTCGTATGATATTCTCCTTTGCTGATAACCACAACACTCTTGAAGAAAATCCTCTTTCAGGTATACCCCATTCACATGGAAAGAATGTTCAAAATGTTGATCGACTCTACTCATTTGGTAATCAAACAAAAAACGTTTCTGAAGTATTGTTGTTGCACAATGGTGTATATAAGGCCAACATGAAAAGTACCAGATTCAAAGACTATTACCCAATATGTTTATGTATCTCACAATGTATCTATGGGTTTCCGGAACCATAAAAAAGAAAGCGCACAAACGATGGGGTTTGGGAACTGCAACTGAGCTTAAGCATTCATACCATAACAGCATAAAGAATAATGAATAAATAAATATCTGTAAGCTTTGCATTGGGGGTTCAAAAAAGTTGTTTAAGTTGCTTGGGTCATTTGAGGTATGCTAAGGTCTGACGTTTTGAGAGTATGATCTTATCATGCAGATCAAGAACTATCTATACACATCATGAAAACATGCACATGAATGGTTAGAAAAATAATAACCGATCAGCTCAAAGTCAAATTGCATCCAAATTAGGGGGCCTTTCAAGCATGTGAAATCCAAAACTTCAACCTAATATTAATTAGAAAACTTACTCCACAAAGTAAAACTAAGTCAATAAGATTACCATTCCACTAATTCCGACAACCATTAAGATGATTTCTAAGATTGCCATGATCAAACATTACTGGTAGAAGTAGCAATTTGATACCTTTTGATAATACCTGCATCAGTATTAGCCCCGTATTCAACTACTTCTCCAGTAATTTCATGACCCACAACACAAGGACTTGGAAATGGAAGTTCACCTTTCATTACATGCAGATCAGAGTGACAAACTCCACAACCTGAAAAACGAAATCAATCAATTTAAGAATTCAATCATACAACAAATCTAAATATCCAAAAAAAAAAAAAAAAAATGATAGCAATTGCTTTATGTAAGGTTACCTTTGGTTTTGATAAGAAGTTCACCAGCTTTAGGTCTAGGCATATGAAATTCTTCAATAGTAAGTGGTGAATTTGCTTTACCCCAGAACACAGTACCACGCATATAAGAAGGTCCGGTACCAAAATGATAAGAATTTGATTCATTCTTTGATATTATTTCATTGTTTTGAGTTTGATGATGAAATAATCTGTTCCATGTTGAGATTGATGGTCTAGAGATAGACAGTTTATCATTGAAAATACTACAACTACGGATCAGAATAGAACGAGAGAATTTGGTGAAAAAACCCATTGATCACTGAAATTTGAGGAGTGGAGTGATTTGATTAATTTTGATTTGTATTAAGTGGAGTGTTTATCTGTAGTTTGTTTACTTTGAGGGACTGGTAGTGTTCACCTTAAGGAAGACGGTTTTGAGATTACATCGTATGAATCTCGAGAAAAATTGACGGTGCCTGTAGTACTAAATTTGGGATGATCGGATAAAGCTGTCTTAGGTATGCATGACAATGGATAAGGACATGTACTAGCGTACGTAGGATTATTTGACATTATCTTTCCACCAAATCATTGACTCGAAGGCAAGCGATTCTCATAGGAATTGGCAAATCATCCATTTTTTTTTATTTTTTTTTGTCGAGCTTACGATAAGACGTCAAAAAAATAGATGATCAGCCGAGTAGCGAAGGAGCTGCATAGTGGTATAAGTTTATTTGCTGGTTAGCGAGATAGCCATTATCGTCGAGCAGTATAGACTAGTATAAACGTTGCCACGGGATGAGGGCCGACCAAAGAACTTGACGAAACGACACCACTACGTGGTTAGCGAGATAGCCATTATCGTCAAGCAGTATAGACTAGTATAACCGTTGCTACGGGGTGAGGGCCGACCAATGAACTTGACGAAACGACACCACTACGTGATTGCTCCTTCGCATACTGAACGTATGGACCAAGATAACATAGTCTACAAAACGGTTTTGTAAGGTACTACCAAATGTATGTTTGTAGGACTAAGCTAATACCAGTTCACCAACAAAAGTGCAGCTGTGCAAGATGGACACAACATATATCCAGATGAACTGTGCAAGATGGGCTCTAGCTTAACCCCACATAACAAAAATTTACGATATCTTATAATACCATAAACATTAATATAAGCCTAGTGTTTGCTCCCTGTGTCGCGGTCCAAAAAAAAAAGTATGAAATTTCAGGGTAAACAACTCGCTCCAATTTGGTACCCTGAAAGATGTCGGAACCAAATAGATCAGTGCCTTACTAAGGGGATAGCCCCACAAGGTCCTTTTCCTACATGAAGTTCAACTTTTCCTACTTATAAATAAAATCAGTCACCTATATCAGATCCGAATGTTGGCAGAGCGTGAGCATCTTGCTTGGATTCCAGGAAAACTAATCTAAGACTTAACATCATGAGTAGAAAATAAGGTGCTGGGATTAGCTTTGCTGTACATCCCACCTTTCATGCCACATCCAAACTGTTTACACAATTCAAAGAGTATGTTTAGCTTTGAAACATCTATTAGGTTCATTCCTACCTTTTTTTGGAATTTCATGCTAGATACTTTCATGTCGATTAGATTGAATTACAATTAGATTGTATTACAACTCAGAAAATTCTGCAACACACTAAAACTGGTAGTTTGCAAAGGCTACAGATCATACAATTAGATTACAGCAAAAATTTGCGCTACAAAGTAAAAGATATGTCTGCAAAAGAGAAGAACACCCTTCAGAATACAAGAAATTGAAAAAGAATTAATAAGACGGTGAATCCCTGCTAATGTCTTTAGTCCAAAAGTAGTGCAGTAACTCGTATATGGACTTCTTTTTTTGTTTGGTGCAAAAGAAGATTCATTGAACAATTAAGTGTGTTACACATGACAAACATCTTCTAACTGATGCCTAATGCAATTTGGTGTCTAAAAAGCCATTCATTTGTAAGTTTCTTTTTCTTAAACAGTTTGGCCAGAAATATGAGCAACATTGTTTTGAACTCTAATCATACAAATGCAATCCCAATACTCAAAAGCCTGTACAACTTGTTTAGCTTCTGAAATCTGGTGATGTGATTGCCAAGCAATAAGTCGTTCTACATCAGTTACTGCCCATGCAACTGATTTTGCATCCAGTTTGAATAAAAAATCTGATTTACCTTGTGTGCCACACTGCCAGATGCTATCCCTGCTTTATTTCTACTGGTATTCCAACAACTTCACTCTAATTACCTATACCCCCAACCTAAACCTGTGGTCAGTGCTGGTGCTTCTATATTACGTGCAAGAGGACTTCTCCGCTGACATTGTGATACCATAAGGATATTTCAAGCTTGATCGTGTATGGGCATCAGAATACCACTATGTGGTGGTGTTTCTAGTACCTGCACAGTTGTTGTAAGAAGTTAGATGTCTCATCTCCTTTTCTGATCCAACATCCATATAAAGACAGATTTAAACACACTAGTCTCATTTCAATTGGACTAGTGAATTTTGTTAATCACCAACGTACAGAAGGAAAACATGAAGAACCAATTCTCAAGGCTAAATTCAGTATGCAAAAGATGAGAACAACTATAAGACATCGTGAATTTACAAAATTCAGTTGACCCAACATAAAATTGAGAATCTACTTTTTAACTTGATTCAAACACATTCAGAATATATTTTTTTTGCATTGACAAACAAATATTTAACCAAGCCTGCAAGCGGTGCGACTATAGTAAGCTAACAGACACCGGAATAGAATGACCAGATGAACAGTAATTTAGTCTAAATAGACCCGCAACTAAACCTTAAAAGTCTTAGAAATTTCTTCATCCCTAGAAGTATCAACATGAAGAGGCCTTGAAAAAAATCATTAGCTAATTTTGAAACAGAAAATACAATCACAAGAACTTAAAGCCAGTGACAGAAATTTCTTCATCCCTACCAATTTCTTCTCTACCTTGCATGATTGCAGCCATCAGGGTTGCACAATGCAAAACGACTGTAGCCCACAGTGACTTCTCATCAGCAGGAACCTTCTGCATTTGAACTTTTTCGAAATTTGCACCAAATGATCTGCAACACAACTGTCACCAAATGATCTGCAGTGTAAAATGAAATTGGCTAATAAGCTATATAATGTATTACATAAATTTGCAACAAGTGTAGTAATATAAAAATATGTCTGAAGATAACAGCATTGATTGCTAAACATACATCTAAGGCCATTCAAACCATCAGTGCCTTCTTATCCTCCACTGCAACCATCGCGGTAGCAGCACCAGAACCTTTGCAATCTCCATCTCAGTCACAGCTTACAGCCAACAACCTACTCACTGCAGCCTAATACCTTATCAGCTTCAGTTAATCCCAGCTGCACCTAGCCAGTCACTTTTATGCTCAAACCATTCAGCTGCAATATTAACACATCACCACCAACATATTCACTTCAAACACCATCAATTTCCGCTTCCCAGATCCAATTCTTGTTCGTCTCAACTGTTCACAGAATTACATCTCCTCTTCCAGTCTTCTCTGTTTGAAATCTCTGTCCAATCAACCATGACGATCTCCAAATACAACTCAAATTTCCGTAAACACAACCATAGTTTCTACATCTCGATCTATGTTCTTCACAGCAGCTTTATCTCAAATTCATCTTCTCGATTCATCATCAACACCCATTTCTACGCCTCAAATTCAGAAGCCAACATCAAAACCCTAACTTCAATTTCAATCAAAATCATCATCTCAAATTCACAGCGCCTTCAAAACCCGTACACTGAATCCTTGTTGTTCTCAGCTTCTAATACCCTCTTCTGCAAACCCATCTCTTCTTTAATTTCGGATGGAACCACCTCTTCCTCTATTAATGGCAGCTGCAGATGAATTCGAATTTCATTATCTCCACAATTCCTTGACCTAAATTCCTCCACAATCCTCTTCCCTGTAAGATACAGACTCAATTCGAGCCAGTATTCACCACTGCTTCCATCATCTCCGATCAAAACTTCATGGATCTCTGACTTACTCTCTTGACAGCGCCTCCGATCAAAACTTCATGGTCGATTTGATTTTTCTGAGAAGAAATCGAGAGGAGGAGGAAGAAGAAGAAAGAAAGGGAAAAAAAGAACAAAATTAAAATTTGGAGGTGGCCGGGATTGGACCCCAGAACCTCTAACTCGATATTGACGAAAATGCCCCTAACCAATGGCAACATTTCCAACCTCCGTGTCCTTTTTTTCTATACGCTAAATTTACGCGATTACCCTTCATTTTATGTTGTATTCACGGTAGTTTTATTGAGAAATTGAAACATGGAGGGGCTCTTTTGACATTTCTTTGTAGATTGAAAAAGGTTTGAGACACCAAATCCAATCTTTTTGTGTCAATTGATGACTTACAATTTACAAAAAAGTGGTCATATAAAGGTCCTCCCTCGCTTCGCTCGGTCGGCCCAATAAGGTTGTGTGATAATTATGATGTCGCCAGTGATTATATCTTTTATACCCTATTTATCCATGTTTTATTTTCGGCACACATATCTCTTAAGCAAATTAAATACATTATTTTATGAATATCTAAATTTTATCTATTTATTCTCTTGATTTCACCCAATCTAATTTTGGCGCTTTTGATTCTTCCGACCAGGAAATAGAAATGGTCACTCGACAAAAGTATTTGCAGATATTGTAACAACCGGAGAAAATTCAAATAAGGCTAGAAAAAAGAGAAACACTATGTTGCAATTGTTACATGATAAATACTTGCGCGCTCCGGAGCAGCGGAGCAAAAAAAAAAGTAATAAGGAGACGATAGATGTAACAAGAAGGAGATATTATTTTCAGAAGTTGATGCAAGATTATTTTAATCCTGGATGTGTGTACTATGATTAAGACCTCCAGCGACGATTTTGCATGGGCCACAATTCGATGGTAAGGCTTATTGAAGAACTGACTTACAACCTTTGTTTAATTATCCTCGTTCAAACACGTAACAAAACTATACACAAATCCCTAGAAATCTGAGCGTTCATCAAAGGATCCACATAATGTGGAATTCGGCCTCTTTCCTCTCATGGACGTCCATACTAGGCTTATATTCGGCCTTAGCTACCTTGTGTCTCACATAAGATCGACATTGTTGTCTCATGATATGTTATGCTTTCGACTTGACTCAGGCTAGTCACAATGTGATCGCTGTCGTAACACGTCAAAAATAATTACACTTTCTCACTACTCAAAATATATTATGAAGTAAGGGTAAGAAAGGATCGTTCTCACATAGAGGACTATGATTGTTATATTTCCGATTTCCTATATAGGACATGGGGGGTTTTCTGATTTTATATAAACTAAATTAAATTAAAAGTAAAACAAGAGAATAAAAATGCAAATCAAAGATGTAAAAATATTGGATAATGGTTTCATCTTTAATTGTAAACAAGTATTTGAATGAATGACTAGAAATCAAATTTAATCTCTAATTATCAAAAGCCCTAGAATACCTTATTGAAAGAATATTCCACAAATTTCCTAAGTCATCACACTTACATGTAAAACGACGCAAGTATGAATTCTACCTAGAGAATAATCATGTTCAATTCCCAAGGATGAAATTAGGCTAATCAATGCAGTTGAAATACATTGCGCAAACAATTCAACAAGGGTCAAGTTCAACATATGATTACAAGAAAGTATCATTACCATCCGTAATCATATCATGCTACTTGTATTCATGGTTATTGCTCGATGATAAACCCTAAATTAGCTATAGATATGGATGTGAGTTCAATCAATTCTAGACTTAACTAAACAAACATTCAATTATATTGCAATAAGTCAATCAGACAATTGTTATAAATGGTAGAAAGTAAATGATAATTATGAGAGAAAAATAAATCATCAATCAAATAACATGCTTGCAAAATCTGACTACATCTTTAACCAATAATAGAAAATCAACTACTTGTGTTTTTGGAAATCATAACAAAAGGCAAAGAAGAAAGCATCATGTTCTAAACCCTAGAAAATAAGTAGAGAAGATAATTTAATTAGACTCTTCTTTTGTATATATTCTCTGCATTCACCTTTCATTTCTAAATTTAGGTCACGTCTACCAAAAGTTAGTTGCTGAACCATCCCATGAGTGAAGCCCATTCTAAACAGATCCAGGTCCATCCGAGTCGGATCGGATCACTGAGTTAACTCGCAATAATAGAAAGTCCGGTAGAGTTGCCTCTGTTTTTAAAACAATTTACAGGCCAAATTCGAGCCATTTCCTTCTTCCATGCACAACATTCATACACACAACATTCATCAATTCACAGATCATTCAAACACTGCAGTTCTAGTTCCTTACATTTAAGCTCAAAACCAACAATCAATTTATTACCAAGACATGTCTAACTGCCATCTTCAACATTGCCTTGCATCTAATCCTTGTTCTCCAATTTGCGATTGCCACTGCACTTCATTTAACTTCCAGACAATCTTTTTTGTTCATCACCACAAACTCAAAGCAACAACAACATCAACTTAGTTTTCTTCAATTCATGGCACCAACCAAACCATTAGCATCTCATTTCTCCATCTCCATACTCACAACAGCACCATCTTGTTCTTGACAGAAAACCCATTTCATAATCCCCATCAAAACCCATTTATTCAACTGCAAATTATCAAAATATTTGATGACAACAACCACCAAACTCCTTCATACTTAACTTTCCCATAATAGACCCCAAACCTTACCATTCTTCCATTTCTCCTCGTCAGCATAACCCACCAGCACCAATATCTTCCACTGATTTCGACAGTATCAAGCTTCTTACTTCAGGCACAGTTTAAACAACACTTCAACTCGAACATCTCCAGCTTTGCGACACATATCACAAGCACTAGTTGCACACTTACTAGATTCAAGCCATCTATTCTGCCAGACACATCACACAGTTCCAACCCATCTAATGTTCAGTTCATAACCTTGTCATGTTGTATCTCATAACTCATAATCTTGTCTCAGTTACACATTTCCTGGCAACAAGCACAAGCACTATGCTAGCACAACACTTCCTCGCAAGACATCATTATCTTTACTCCACCATTACACCAATAGCATGAGCACCAGAACAATCCAATAGCAGCTACAGTACCACCTGCAATCTTGTTTTGAAACTCAATCAGAAACTCAAACTCTTGAAACCAACATCACATGTACCCTCCAGCTGACATCTAACCATCCACCAACACCATTCTCATTCACCTGCAACCCATCCAACAAATGAAATCCCTCATTGTATACTTCTAATTTCCACTTCTCTCGCTTCTACATTAACCACAATAACCACCATCAAAGACCAACATCTTCTTGAACTCTACTAAAGTCAAGTCTCATACTAGGATTAGAGTATGGTAGTAGAGTATCAGATGTCACTGACTAACCCTCAAAGATTGAAGACTAAAGAACAAATTTCGAGTCAAGCTTGTCTTGATTAATCTCTCGAAATATGATTCAAGCAATGATGTTCTAGATCCTTAACAAGTATGTGAAGACTGAACCATAATATTTACTCACATCATATACCATTCTAACTTATGAGACTATGTCGTATGATTTTAATGGATTTAATATTCTAAATAGGAAATTTTGAGTCAAGCTTGTATAGATTAATCTCTCGAAATATGATTCAAGCAATGGATGTTCTAGATCCTTAACAATCTTGGTTAAGAAAAATTTATTTTTCATGAACTATTTTTGTTTCAAGTTGATTATTTGGAAATTGCCAAAGAAATGATATTTATTATCTATGGCGATTGGGAATGTTTCGTATTGTTTAAAGAGATTTTTCAGAACTTACTGAAATTCTAGACATAACGTAGGTACACATGTAATGACCCGACCCTCGACCGATACTGTCCCTACTTAGCCACTGCGGTTATCCGACAGTATGGGGTTTTCGATGAGCATTTTTGCGGTAATCCAAGGAGGTTCTTTAGTGCCATTTCAAGGTTCTGCGTAGATAACTAGGGTCTGGAGTAAAGGTTTTGTGGGTACACCTCTGGTAAACCCTCCCGAGACTATAACTCGGCCACTAGGGCCACCTAGGGGTTCAAAGGCTTGTTGCACATGCTAAGTGCAATCGACGATGCCTGCGACAGTGAGTTAGGATTTTATTTTGTAGATTAAATTTGCTCGGGACTAGCAAATAATAAGTTTGGGGGTATTTGATAGACGCATTTATGTGTCTATTTTCATCTCTATTGTATATATTGTTAGTACCCATTTTTGTACTTATTATGGTGTTTTATGTGTTTATAGGTATTTTTGGGAAATCGGCTCGAAAAGTTGTTAAAGGCATCCCGGAGGACATTTGCTAAGCGGACTCCCATATTGGATAAGGGGCACCCAGTTGATAAGGGGTACCCACCTGATATTCGCACCCCAGCTGTTGGATGAGGGGCAACCCTTTCTTCTTCATTTGAATACGTTTTTGGTGGGAAATTGGTTCTTGAAAACCCGAGAGTTTGCAGTGGAGATTTCGACGAGTTTGAAGGAGATTAAATAGCTGGAGTTGGCATCAAATATCCTGTATTGACTAAACAGGGTTGTAATGTTGTCAGAATCAACTAACTTTTGCTACAATCACGCATGGGAGAAAACAGGGAATACGTGTATGGGAGGATTTTCTTCATTAAAGTCGAGAAGATTTGGGGAGATTTTTCTCGTTCAAATTAGTTGAGACCAGCCTGTTTGATCGAAACGGAGATGGTAAGAGCTTTAATTTCGAGAAAATAGAAGTGTGGTGTGATTTGGAAGAAAACAGGGCACGTTTGTTTTTGGAGATATTCTCGGTATTTTTACTTCATCTTTTGAAGGTTTGCATGAGTTTGAAGCGTGCTACACTTCTTATGGAGCGTTTTTGAGGCTGTTGAGTGTATGCGGAGTACATGCAGACGTGTGAAGAAGTTGATTCATAAAATTATTCCGGTGACTGCATGGGAATTATTACAGATATTTGCCAAGTTATTATGGGAGATTCTTGGTGCAGTTGGGTATATAAAGAGTGTAGGAGACTCATAGAAGGGAGAGAGAGTTCAGGGAGAGAATAGGGAGACGTTTAGAGCATCAAAAATCTGAGAAAAAAGTTTTACAGGAAGCTGTTGTTTTCTGCTGGTGAAGAAGGTACGTAGAACATAAGACCCTTAAAGACCGTCGTTCTTCAACAGTGCTAGTGACGGTATTCCTTTATCGTTTTCTGTAACAATTGATTTTGTAACAAATATAAGTGTTACAAAACCCGGTTTTTATCATTTTTTCTCCCATTTCATCATTTGTGAACCATTTTTGAGCATTAATAAAGATGAATTTTGAGCATGTTTCCATGATAATGATGAGCTAATTCTCTAGTAATCAAGGCATGGAGGATGCTATTGTTGCATGAATAATTGGTAATTATTTTACTTTTCTCTAATTTGCAATTTATAATTCACTCAAATCACTGCTTTGCAGAATTTTAATTGTTTGCATAATTTTTCCTAATTAGTTGTGATTCAATTAGATAGGTTATACTTTGGTTAGATAATCTATGCTTAAGGGATACAATTAATGTTTGAGAATATGCTTGATCATTTGTGAATTAAGAAAAAGAGATTTTAAAAATAATTAGAGTTTTGAATTTTTACCATCATTCATTCATGTGTAATAGTGGAATCTAGTGTCTTGGTTATTTTCAATCTTAAAAAACAAATTTGGATTTAAATTTTCTCTACTTTTAGTTTAAATAAATCTAAATTCAATTGATTTCACAAGTCTTTCGAACCTTTTACTACAACAAAGTTGAAATCACATCAATTTTTGGCGCCGCTGCCGGGGACTTGTTTTTAAGTTAGAGTTTTTAGATTTATTTTTTATTTTTTTATTTAGATTTTTTTATTTTCTATTTGTTCTATTTTACGTTTCTTTGGGTATATTTCTTTGTGCTACAGGTTTGGAGTTTGGACCGAAAAAAATTTAAGCCAAAGACTTTGGTGACTAAGAGATTAGGAGCCAAAGATAAAAGCTAAAAGAAAAGGAAAAGAAAGACAAAGATTTTATTTTATTTTATTTTATTAGGTTTTTAGATTTTATTTTTATTTTAGTTTTTATTTCTTAGATTTTCTTTAGATTTTATTTTTAGAAATTGTATTAGGATATCTTTTATATTTGTAATATTTTTTTTCTTTTGCACTTTATTTTTGCACTTTGAACTGTGAACTTTGGACATTATTCTTTTTTCTTTTTTTTTACCCTACGGAAGGGTAGTTTTAAATATAAACTGTCTGCAAGGAAGGACGACGATTACGATATCGTCTCGGCCTCTCGGGTTCGTACATGACATAGGAGTCGTGGCCCGAGTCGACTTCAGCGGTTCTTCGCCCGTCTGGTACGGAGGTAAGTTTTTCGAAACACCCGCGAATCCCCTGTCAGCGGGTTTACTGTCTGCCTTAAGGTGAATATATGTTGAGGACTGAATACGGACTTTAATTTCCTAGTAAAGGGCAAGGACTGACCATACAAGATAAGGGTTCGGATTTCATCACCGTTCTCTTCTTGCCCGCCTTAGGAAAACATAACCTACGTGAACCCAAGCCTAAAATATTGACTAGAACGAGACCTATAGGGTAACGCGCTTAATTGGAAAGTCGTTCGAAAAATATTGGTTGCTCTTTTAAGCGTACTTTGAAGTTCAAGAAAATTACTGTAAGTCGATTAGAGCCGCCTTGTAACCCAGGGAAGCGTTGCCAAAGAGGTGGGGGTATCAAAGATCCTCTGAGCTTCCCCTACTTCTCTTCGACTCACTTTATTCGGATCGATCTAGAGAGGTTTGCTTAGATTGTAACGAATTCCTTTTCGACGGATTAGAAGCTGGTCTAGAAACAATCTAAGTGGAGCCATCATGCTTGTTGTTTGCTAGAAATTTTTAGGTTTGTTTTGGTGGAGTCAGCCTGCTGTGTGTTTGCTTAGAACCTCCCTTCTTTAGGATTTTTTTTTTTTTTTTTATATTTTTCTTAGTGTATGCCAAAATCGCTCAAGTCCATTAGTGAGCGTGCTTGGAAAAGAGACACCTTTGGCCGTTTGATTAGTGACGAGCCTAGAGGTTTTTCTTTTGTAAACGGGGAGCTCGAAGACTCTTCTTTGGAGAGCCCTGTTTTTGGAAACTTCAATTTTGAGAATTTAAGTCTTAGTGAGGAATTCAACCCTAGGATTTTTACTGTGCCAACAATGACAACTTTGAAGGAGTACATGTACCCAACTAGGACCAACCGACCATCGTGCATTAAGTTGCCAGGCTCTACGGCTAGTTATGAGTTGAAACCTGGTATTCTTCAGATGATCCCTATATTCTTAGGAAAAGATGATGAAAACCCTTACTTTCACATTAGGGACTTTGAAGAAATTTGTGGAACAATTAATATTAAAGACCTTAGTGAAGAAGTCTTGAAACTTAGGATGTTCCCCTTTTCCTTGAGAGATAAAGCCAAGACCTGGTTGAACAACCTACCATCTGAATCCATAAAAACATGGCAGGAACTTATTGATGCCTTCTATTTTAAATTCTACCCTAAGCATAAAACTGCAGCTGTTAGGCAGAAAATTAGTACTAGTGTTCAACAAGAGGGAGAATCTCTTTATAGGTTTTTAGAGAGATTCAATGATCTCTTATCCCAATGTCCTCACCATGGGTTTGACAAAATGAAACTAGTAGGGATTCTTTATGATGGTTTAGACTATTCGACCAAAGCCACGGTCGAGTCTTTGTGCGCTGGTGAGTTCACTAGTAAAAATGCTAATGATGCGTTTTCCTTCTTAGAAGATGTCGCTGAAAAATCCCAACAGTGGGAGTCTTGTGTTGAACCCCCAAAAAGACTCTTGATCAATAGAAGTAGCACCAATGTGGTTGATACAGGCTTTGGGTCTGATGCTAAGTTTACTGCTTTGTCTAGAAGGTTAGAAGCTTTGGAATTGAATCAATCTAAACAAAGGTCTTTTGCCGAACCTTATAATAGGATTAGAACCTCTCAAGTCTCTAGTTGTGGAATAGAACCCAGTAACTCGTTTTTGGAAGGTCAGGATAGTGAAGAGCAAGCCCATGCTGTCTATAACAATGCTAGATTTGAGAACCGTCAGAAGTTTGACCCCTACTCAGAGACCTACAACCCTGGTTGGAGAAACCATCCTAATTTCTCTTGGTCTAAAGGACAGAGTCAAGGCCAGTCTAGTAATTCTCAGCCTCCCCCAGGTTTTGGTCATAATAAGAACCCTTCAGGTCAAGCCTAGTTCCAGAACCCTTCTGAGAATAGAATAATTAGCTTAGAGGAATCTCTTAGTTTATTAAAAATGAGCCAGGACATGTTCGTAAAGACCCAAGAAGTATTACTAAAGAACCAGGCTAGTTTTCAAGAGGAAACCAAGCAGAATTTTCAACATAATGCCACGTCTCTTGCTAAGTTAGAACTTCAAGTTAGTCAAATGGCTAAGATTCTAAGTGTGAGAGATAATGTGAGTTTTCCTAGTCAAACTCAACCTAATCCTAGAGGAGTTCATGAAATAGGAGGAAGATCATATGATCATGTGAATGCAATCAAAACCCTTAGGAGTGGTAGAGAAATAGACAATAAGGTTGCCATGCCTGATAGTGAACATGCTGTAGTTCACCCTTCTGAATCAGAAACTGAAGAGATTGATGGAACCTCTAAGGAGACTAATAAGGCCCCTGATAAGCCAAACTTTGTTCCCGGAGCCCCATTCCCACAATTGCTAGTTCCAACTAAGAAGAGTCCACTTTTAATGACATTTTGGAGGTTTTTAAGCAGGTAACTATCAACCTTCCATTATTAGATGCAATTAGGCAGATTCCTCCTTATGCCAAGTTCCTTAAGGACTTGTGTACGTGAAAGCGTAAGCTCGGTGTCCATAAGAAATCCTTCCTAGCTAGTCATGTGAGTTCTATTATTCAGAATACTACTACTCCTAAGTATAAAGACCCAGGTTCCCCTACCATTGCCTGTACAATAAGGAAATACCGTGTTGAGAAAGCGCTGCTTGACTTAGGAGCTAGTGTGAACTTACTCCCATACCATGTGTACCTTAAGCTAGGACTTGGTGAGATGAAACCTACCCAGATAACACTTCAGTTAGCTGATAGGTCCGTAAAAATTCCTCGTGGTGTGATCGAGGATGTTCTTATTGAGGTCGACAAGTTTATTTATCCAGTGGATTTTGTTATCCTAGATACCCAACCTATCCCTGACCCAGAGAACCAGATACCAGTAATTCTAGGTCGCCCGTTTTTAGCTACATCTAATGCGATCATCAACTGTCGAAACGGTATTATGAATCTGTCTTTTGGTAACATGACCATTGAGCTGAACATTTTTCATATTAGTAAGCTACTCTCTGAACTAGATGACTCGAGCATAGAAGAGGTCAACATGATAGGAACATTAGTTGAGGAGTCATTACCAAACACTTTGTTAGAAGATCCACTAGAGAAATGCCTAGCCCACTTTGGGATTGATTTTGATGATGATAATGTTATTAATGAGGTGAATGCTTTGTTAGATTCAATCCCTTTGTTGGACACTAGCAATGTTTGGAAATCCAAGTTCGAACCACTACCAGTTTCTGAGTCTACTCTAGTTCCTTCGTTAGGAGAGCCTCCTAAGTTGGACCTTAAACCATTACCAGATACCTTGAAGTATGTGTTTTTAGGCCCAGCTGAAACTTTACCTGTGATTGTAGCATCCAACTTGGATAGTGATCAAGAAAGTAGGTTAGTAACCGTTCTTCAAAACAACAAGGAAGCTTTAGGACGGACCATAATATACATTAAGGGTATAAGTCCTACTGTTTGTATGCATCAGATTTATTTAGAGGAAGATACCAAACCTTCTAGGGAGATGCAACGTCGACTAAACCCTAATATGAAAGAGGTAGTTCAAACCGAGGTTCTTAAGTTGTTAGATGCAGGCATTATCTACCCTATTTCAGATAGCAAGTGGGTCAGTCCTGTTCAGGTTGTCCCCAAGAAATCCGGTATTACTGTAGTCCAGAATGAAAACAATGAGTTAATCCCAACTCGAGTGACCACGGGTTGGCGTGTTTGTATTGACTATAGGAAATTGAACAAGGTCACTAGGAAGGACCACTTCCCCCTTCCTTTCATCGACCAAATGCTAGAGAGATTAGCTGGACATAATCACTACTGCTTCTTAGATGGCTATTTCGGATATAATCAGATCGTTATTACCTTTGAAGACCAAGAAAAAACTACTTTTACCTGTCCCTTTGGTACCTTCGCGTATAGACGCATGCCTTTCGGGCTTTGTAATGCCCCTGCAACTTTTCAGCGTTGTATGATGAGCATATTTTCTGACATGGTAGAACGGTTCTTAGAGGTCTTTATGGATGATTTTTCAGTATTTGGTTCGTCTTTTGATGAGTGCTTGCATCATCTGTCATTAGTTTTGACTAGGTGTAAGGAGAAGAATTTAGTGCTTAATTGGGAGAAATGTAATTTCATGGTTCGTTCAGGAATTGTTTTAGGGCATATCGTATCTTCTAAGGGTATAGAGGTAGATAAAGCCAAAGTTGACCTTATTAAGACTTTACAGGTCCCAAAAACCGTAAGAGATATTAGGTCATTCTTAGGGCATGCAGGTTTTTATCGTCGATTCATTAAGGATTTTAGCTTAATTTCTAGACCTCTTTGCAATTTGCTTGCAAAAGATGTTAAGTTTGTCTTTGATGATGCTTGTTTAGAGGCTTTTGAGAAGCTTAAGACTTTACTCACTACCGCCCCCATAGTTCAGGCACCCAACTGGAACCTACCCTTTGAGATCATGTGTGATGCTTCAGATTTTGCTATTGGTGTTGTGCTAGGTCAGCGAGAAAACAAATTACTCCATGTGATTTACTATGCTAGCAAAACTCTGAATGATGCCCAGTTGAACTATACTACTACGGAGAAGGAACTGTTAGCCATTGTGTTCGCCTTAGACAAGTTTAGATCCTATCTCTTAGGTTCTAAGGTTATAATATTCACTGATCATGCTGCTTTGAAGTATCTTCTTTCCAAGAAGGATACAAAACCTAGATTGATTAGATGGATCCTATTGTTGCAGGAATTTTCCTTAAACATTAGAGACAAAAAAGGTGCATAAAATGTAGTAGCAGACCACTTGTCTAGGCTTGTTGTGGATACCCCTGATGATTCTCCTCCTGTTAGAGACAGTTTTCCTGATGAACAACTGTTCTTTGTTACCCAATTACCTTGGTATGCGAATATAGTGAACTATCTTGTTACTGGTCGAATGCCCCAACATTGGGGTAAACAAGATCGTTCTAGATTTTTAGCTGAGGTTAAGCACTTCTTTTGGGATGATCCTTATTTGTTTAAGTATTGTCCATACCAGATTATTAGGAGATGTATACATGAGATTGATCAGTCAAGTATTATTTCCTTTTGTCATGAACATGCTTGTGGGGGTCACTTTAGTGCTAAGAAGACTGCTGCTAAGATATTGCAGTATGGATTCTATTGGCCTTCGTTGTTTAAAGATTCCCACAGTTACTGTGTTACTTGTGAACGTTGCCAGAAATTATGAACCATTTCCCTTAGGAACATGATGCCCTTGAACCCTATCTTAGTTGTTGAGGTCTTTGATGTGTGGGGTATTGACTTTATGGGTCTGTTTCCTAATTCTTTTGGTAACTTATACATCCTTGTCGCTGTAGACTATGTCTCTAAGTGGATTGAGGCGGTTGCGTGTAAAACCAATGACCATAGGGTCGTAGTCCAGTTTTTGAAAGAGAATATACTTACACGTTTTGGTACGCCGCGAGCTATAATTAGTGATGGAGGTTCACACTTTTGTAATAGATCATTTGCTCTTTTAATGAAACAGTATGGTATTACCCACAAAGTAGCTACCCCATATCACCCACAGACTAGTGGTCAGGTAGAGGTCTCCAATAGAGAAATTAAGCGTATTTTAGAGAAAACAGTTAATCCCAATAGGAAAGACTGGTCATTGAGGCTTACTGATGCCTTATGGGCTTACCGTACTGCGTTTAAGATACCCATTGGAATGTCACCCTATCGTTTAGTATTTGGCAAGGCATGTCACCTGCCTGTTGAGTTAGAGCATAAAGCCTATTGCGCTATTAAGCAGCTAAACTTTTCACTTGACAAGGCAGGAGCTCACAGAAAACTCCAGCTCAATGAGTTGGACGAGATTCGTAGAGATGCATACGATAGTGCTAAGGAGTATAAGAACAAAATAAAACTTGTGCATGATAAGAATATTTTACGAAAGTCATTCTCTCCAGGTCAAAAATTTATTCTGTATGACACTCGTTTGCATCTATTTCCCGGGAAGTTGCGCTCTCGGTGGACCGGTCCTTTTGTGGTCCGTACTGTTTTTCCTCATGGAGCTGTTGAGATCGAGACACCGGATGGTTCTTCGAAGGTTAATGGTCAGAGATTGAAACCCTTTTTAGAGCCCTTTCCTACAGGTGATGTTGAGGAGGTCCCTCTGGAGGACCCTGCTTTCCCTTGATTGACCATCGAGGTCATTGTATGTTGTATATTAGTTTTTGATTTCTCTCTTCACCCAGGTACTATCTTTCCAACTTCTCTTTGTGTTATTTTTGGTACTGCTCTTTCATTAGAAACATTGAGGACAATGTTATATTTAAGTTTGGGGGTATGGGAAAAACTTTTTAGTTGCAATAAACTCCAGAGCCTAGAAATTTATGCCTATTAAGGATGGCACTAACCAATCTAAGTAGATGGAAGCATTTTGGTTTTAGGAGTTGAGGAACCAATCTGAGTAGATGGAAACATCTATAAGAGTCTATTCGTAAAAGCACAGAGCTCAGGTGTTAGAAATAGCATGATAGTTTCGCCATATCTCGTTGAGACCTTTTCACTTCTGTTTTTATTTTACTTTCTTTTTAAAATATGTTTCTCTAAGTGATTAGGTGGGGCTCATGATATAAGTTGTTACCACTGCTAGGGTGTAATAGAGTGATTGAGATACTAAAAAAAAAAAAAAAAAAAAAAAACAGACCAATAGACCAATCGGAATAAATTTTAACACTTGGATAGCAATATGTGTGTGTTCTCCCTGTCTCCGTCGCCTAAACAAGCATGGAATGCAGGATCCACCGGAATTACCATGTAATCTGCTGACAAGAAAGCATGCGCTTGGATCCACAAGATCTAATCATGTTGTTAGTTCTAAATAAATAAATAATAAATGTGTGTTCAATAAATCGACCGCTGGTTCCCTTGTATATGCCAGACGAGTTGATCGAGAATTAGGATTATTAACCACTGGTCCCCTTGTATATGCCAGTTGTGTTGATATTAGTCAGACCGGTATCTCAGTCCATTAGGATATGTTCATCTTGGCAGAGGTCTTCAGACAGATATGAGAAAACACCGTTCACCTAGTCAACATCAAAACCATCTATGTTTTTCTATATCCATCTCTTAATCTATCCATGTGATTTGTTGACTCCGGATATTGATGTCCATAGTGAAACTATCTGAGTAGAGCTCTGTCACTTATATACGAATTTTAGTATGCTTGAGTGCAAACTCGTGTACAACAATTGGAATTTCGCATCAGGGTACTTCCTCCCGTAATCAATAAGTATGCCAACCAAGGAGGTTCTTTAGTGCCATTTCAAGGTTCTGCGTAGATAGCTAGGGTCTGGAGTAAAGGTTTTGTGGGTACACCTCTGGTAAACCCTCCCGAGACTATAACTCGGCCACTAGGGCCACCTAGGGGTTCAAAGGCTTGTTGCACATGCTAAGTGCAATCGACGATGCCTGCAACAGTGAGTTAGGATTTTATTTTGTAGATTAAATTTGCTCGGGACTAGCAAATAATAAGTTTGGGGGTATTTGATAGACGCATTTATGTGTCTATTTTCATCTCTATTGTATATATTGTTAGTACCCTTTTTTGTACTTATTATGGTGTTTTATGTGTTTGTAGGTATTTTTGTGAAATCGGCTCGAAAAGTTGTTAAAGGCATCCCGGAGGACATTTGCTAAGCGGACTCCCATATTGGATAAGGGGCACCCAGTTGATAAGGGGTACCCACCTGATATTCGCACCCTAGCTGTTGGATGAGGGGCAATCCTTTCTTCTTCATTTGAATACGTTTTTGGCGGGAAATTGGTTCTTGAAAACCCGAGAGTTTGCAGTGGAGATTTCGACGAGTTTGAAGGAGATTAAATAGCTGGAGTTGGCATCAAATATCCTGTTTTGACTAAACAGGGTTTAATGTTGTCAGAATCAACTAACTTTGGCTACAATCACACGTGGGAGAAAACAGGGAATACGTGTATGGGAGGATTTTCTTCATTAAAGTCGAGAAGATTTGGGGAGATTTTTCTCGTTCAAATTAGTTGAGACCAGCCTGTTTATCGAAACAGAGATGGTAAGAGCTTTAATTTCGAGAAAATAGAAGTGTGGTGTGATTTGGAAGAAAACAGTGCACGTTTGTTTTTGGAGATATTCTCGGTATTTTTACTTCATCTTTTGAAGGTTTGCATGAGTTTGAAGCGTGCTACACTTCTTATGGAGCGTTTTTGAGGTTGTTGAGTGTATGCGGAGTACATGCAGACGTGTGAAGAAGTTGATTCAGGAAATTATTCCGGTGACTGCATGGGAATTATTACAGCTCGGTTGAGCATTAATAAAGATGAATTTTGAGCATGTTTCCATGATAATGATGAGCTAATTCTCGCGTAATCAAGGCATGGAGGAAGCTATTGTTGCATGAATAATTGGTAATTATTTTACTTTTCTCTAATTTGCAATTTATAATTCACTCAAATCACTGCTTTGCAGAATTTTAATTGTTTGCATAATTTTTCCTAATTAGTTGTGATTCAATTAGATAGGTTATACTTTGGTTAGATAATCTATGCTTAAGGGATACAATTAATGTTTGAGAATATGCTTGATCATTTATGAATTAAGAAAAAGAGATTTTAAAAATAATTAGAGTTTTGGAATTTTTACCATCATTCATTCATGTGTAATAGTGGAATCTAGTGTCTTGGTTATTTTCAATCTTAAAAAACAAATTTGGATTTAAATTTTCTCTACTTTTAGTTTAAATAAATCTAAATTCAATTGCTTTCACAAGTCTTACGAACCTTTTACTACAACAAAGTTGAAATCACATCAGTCACCCATCCCTTGATTGCTCCCGTCCGAGCACGCTTAACTGCAGAGTTTTCTGCCAACTCTGGAGCCAACTATGCTGAAAAGGCCTCTGTGTTAGGAAAGAAAAAATCATTATTTATAATCCATTCGACCATACACTGTTGAATATTGGGGTATTACAATACCATCACCTTAAATTGGAGTGGTCCTCGACTCTGGAATATATCCCAGCCCAGATCTCTGACGTTCCCTACCCCTCATGATACCTGTACCTGACACAACCCCGACCAGCGTACTCTCTCACCCTTAGCAGGTGACCTGTCGTCAGATCTGATTCCATTTGTAATGGACCGATCCTCCACCGATATTGTCTCCACTTAGCCATTGCAGTTATCAGGCAGTGTGGGATTTTTTAATGGGCACCGCTGCGGTTATCCAGCAGTAATTTCCCTGGAGGTCACCCATACCTGGATTTCTCCCACCCGAGCACGCTTAACTGGAGAGTTTTCTACCAACTCTGGAGCCAATTGTGCTGAAAAGGCCTTGATGTTAGGAAAGAACAAATCATTACTTATATTTCATTCGACCAACCACTGTTGAATATCGGGGTATTACAACACATACCTAGTACGCGTATCCTAGTGATATGAGTTCCGGAATATGGTAGGTATGCTTACCCTAAGGTTCTAAGTTAGTGAATGGGAAGGAAATACGCATACCCAGTACACGTACCCATGGGATCTAAGTTCGTGAATGGCTAAGGGTACACATACCCGGTATGCGTATCCCAACAGCCCGAGTTCACGGACTGGTCCATAGGTATGCATACCCTTACACAGTACATAACGAAGCAGATGCTCATAAACTATTTTTCCAAATACGTTCGGCATTGCTACAACACCCATAAACACTTCTAAGACAACTTTGTTCACTAAATTGTTCTAGTGTTCGTGAATCATTGTTTAAGTTGAAAAAGCGGGGGTCTAACAACCTCACCCAATATTTCGCTTAGCAATTTGTATGGACTCACTCCAATATACTTACAAGAGAATCAACTAGACAGTTAGACTCAATCTTATAAAATGTATATCAAAGAGTTATATCTCAATCTCTCAATTCAATCCGCAATCAAACAAATATAATTTGCGAGCCTGACTGAATATAAGAGAGATAACTTGAACGGTACCAAAGACCAATGTTCAAGGATCAATCAATTTCAATCAACAACAAAAGGTTGGATTTACTAATTGATCGATTCAACGCACATCCTGTGATATTTCAATAATATAACAAAATATAATGCGGAAAAGAAATAACATAAACACCAAAAGTTTTGTTAACGAGGAAACCGCAAATGCAGAAAAACCCCGGGACCTAGTCCAAATTGAACACACACTGTATTAAGCCGCTACAGACACTAGCCTACTACAAACTAACTTCGGTTTGGAATGTAGTTGAACCCCAATAAATCTCACACTGATCCAAGGTACATTTGCGCTCCTAACGTATCTGATCCCATCAGGATACTACGCACTTGATTCCCTTAGCTAATCTCACCCACAACTAAGAGTTGCTACGACCCAAAGTCGAAGACTTTAATAAACAAATCTTTATCACATAGAAAAGTCTATAGGAATAGATAAATCTGTCTCCCATAGAAATACCTACGAGTTTTGTTCTGTCTTTTGATAAATCAAGGTGAACAGGAACCAATTGATAACCCGGACTTATATTCCCCAAGAACAGCCTAGAATTATCAATCACCTCACAATAATCTTAATCGACTAGCGAAACAAGATATTGTGGAATCAAAAACGATGAGACGAAGATGTTTGTGACTACTTTTCTATCTTGCCTATCGGAGAAGTTAATCTCGAGCCAATTTTACAATTGTACTCAATACGATAGAAACAGCAAGATCATATCACGCAACTACAGAGAAAATAGTTGGGTCTGGCTTTACAATCCCAATGAAGTCTTTAAGTTGTTAACCTACAGGGTTTCGTGAAAAACCTAAGGTTAAAGGAGAATCGACTCTAGCTTATACAACTAGTATCACACAGGAGATGTGGGGATTAGGTTTCCCAGTTGCTATAGTTCTCCTTTATATAGTCTCCAAATCAGGGTTTGCTATTTAAGTTACCTTGGTAACAAAGCATTTAATTTTCACCGTTAGATTAAAACCTGATTAGATTCAAGCTAATATCATTCAACCGTTAGATTGAACTTTGCTTGTTATACACAAATGAAATATAACTTCATTTAGGTATGAGTAACCGTACCTAAACATGTACACTTAGTTGGTTCAACAATAGTTAACCAATGGTTAGCCATATGAGTACTTTCATATCAACCTTATTCATCTTCACCATAACTAGTTCAAATGACTCAAATGAACTAGTTAGAGAATTGTTCAATTGCTTAGATCTTATAGAAGTATACAAGACACAATCGAAGAAAAATTGGTTTTGATTCACTCGAATCGATTCATGAACATTATAGCCACGGTTTGCAGAGATTGCATTCCTTATTATATAAATGTTTTAGTTCATGAACAAACCGATTTTAGAAAGTAACCTACTTAAGTATGCATACGGGTACGCGTAATTAAGTAACCGGATTGAGTTTGTTTTTCACTTTCAAACTCCATCAGAAATTCACGGACGTGAACTTTTCGCCAGTATGCGTACAGGTACGCATACTTACCCGGATTTCCAACAACCGCCAGTACGCGTACGGGTACGCATACTTTGGGTTCCCGGTTTTGGAATTTTACACAAATGTGAGAACACACCATGTTTATATCCAAAGATGGTTACATGTTATAAACTCTCATTTCAATCATCGAAACTTTCTTAGAAGATGTTATATAGAAGTTATTCATAAACTATTTTTCATCAAAGCGATTTTCAAGTTATTGAAATAATCAACATGACTTTCGTCACGAGTAAAGATGAACTTGGCCAAAGCGAAAGCTTACTAACACATATTTCAAGAAATAGATAAGCGAGATAAACTCGGCTTGAAATAACAAATGTGTATAATCGAAGTCTATATAGCAATACGACTTTTGTCTCAAGATAGAAGATAGAATAGATAGACTTTTGAGTGATAGATAAGTTCAAGTCTCCACATACCTTTTTATTGATGAAGTTCCACAAGTTCCTTGATTAGTTCTCCGTCTTTGCATGATGAACGTCGTGGAGTCGAGAGCTTAACTATACTTACTATCCTAGTCCGAGACTTAGCTATAAGTAGACTAGAAATCAAGACTTATAGTTTTAGCAACTAAACTTGACAAACAAGCTTGAGATAGAGTTCGACCGAGCGGTGCTCTAACATAAGTCTCGAGTGTTATTGAACGCGTTGTATGAAAGTTCAAAAGGCATATCGACCAACACAATCTATTATCGTACATGGTTTCAGAACCCTGTACCATAATGTATATTCTTCAAGGCGGACTTCTCACATTCTTGCATGAATTCCTAATAAAAATTTCATCTTTACTGAGAAATCGTTTTATTGAAGCTCAAGTTATTTTATCTTGAATTCAAAGCCACCTAGAGCCTTGAAAATCTATAAATAGGGAGACTCATGCAACATGACTTCTCAATCCCTGACACTTCTATGTCCTAGTTGCTTGCTAAAGTCGTCCTCTAAAAACCTAGGTTTTTTCTAAGAAATGTAATTAGGTTATGGCTTAAAGACTTCACTTTGGGATTCGTGAAGCCGGGTAAGACTATCTTTTACCTGATAGTTCTAGTATCATGATCTTTTTTTACATGATGAACTTTGTCAAATGCCCTTTCATCAACGAGATTTTTGCAATCATTTATATGATGACCAGCTGTTTAATGATATCCACAAAACGATTTACTCTTTCCTCCATTTTTCATTTTTATTGGAATTGAAAAACACAGTTTGTTTATCATATGCTTCAGAATGACCTCAGAAGTTGAGTTCAACTTTGTAAAGTTTTTGCTCTTCTCCTACCATTTTGCTATTGATTCAGCTTTTAATCTTTTTTTCTTGGAGGATTGATCTGGGATCTTAGGGAGTATGATCTTTTGAAAACTCCAGGGGTACCCAAAATACCACCAACTTTTTCTTAGGAAATCTGTATGGACAAACTTAACACAACTCCGAGAGTAAAAACTCAATCAAGGAAAGTGCCTAGAGTTATATCTCTCGCCCTCTTGTTGTTAGAACGTTTACAGAATTGAATCCGTGAACCTAACTACAAAGAGAGTTCTTGGACGGTACCAAAGACCAATGTCCAAGGATCAATCAAGTCTTTTCCAACTAACAAGGTTGGACCTATCTACCGTGATTGATCAAAGCACAACCTGTGATATTTCAATTATAAAGATAAACAATATAATGCGGAAAAAAAAACACATACGCCAGAAGTTTTGTTAACGAGGAAACCGCAAATGCAGAAAAAACCCGGGACCTAGTCCAGATTGAACACCAAACTGTATTAAGCCGCTACAGACACTAACCTACGACCAATTACCTTCGGTCTAGAATGTAGTTGATCCCGAACTCAGTCTCCAACTGATTCAGGTATAATTCGTGCTCCTTACGCCTCTTGAATCCCAGCAGGACTCTGCTCAATTTATTCCCTTAGACGGTCTCACACCAACTAAGAGTTTCTTCAGCTCAATTGAAGACTTTAAACCAAATCTGCCTCCCACAGATTAAGACTATTTATTAATTTCCTGATTTACGATCTAAATGGATGATCAGATAAAACGATAAATCCAGGTGATGGAAATCGATAGCAACTTAGACAAAAGTATAGCTATCCTCAAAATCTGGACTTATGCAACCCGAAGTGCATCCTATATTATTATTCACCTCACAAGTATAAAACTTGCGGAATCAACAAAGTATGAGACGAATAGACTTTGTTGATTACTATTTATCTTGATTTATGGAGCAAGGCTCTATAAACAATCAAGATCGGGATACTCAAGTTATCAAAATAAAAGATAATTGAACCTGGCTTCACGAATACCAATGAAGTCTTTGTAGTCACTAAACCCTAAAAGGATTTCTGGAGAAGACAACTCTAGATACAACTAGGACACACCAAAAAGTAGTGTCAAGATTCAAAGATCCCAGTTGCCAAGAGTTCCCATTATATAGACTTCAAAGCCTAGGTTGCTTTAGGTTTAAGTTAAGTTATCTTTGGAACCAAGCAAACAAAAGCTTTGAATCTTATTCACATATACAAGATATACACTATGGTTAGGTAAACCGTAACCGAACCATGTCTAAAGACTATGTTTAATATGGTTAGCCGAAACTAGCCTATTTGAACTTAAAAGCTTAACACTCATTTTCATGTTCACAAGACATTAATATCGAGTCACAATTATGTGATCAAATGAGTCTAGTGTTAATTAGAGAATTGATCAAATGCAAATTACTTCAAGGAAATAATTTAATCATAATTGAATCACAATCAACATAGTTTGTAAATGTACAAAGTACAAGTACTTGAACTGTTCGTAAATCGGTTGAGTCAAAGTACCTTGACTGGTTTGCAAACTTATATGCAATGACCGAGTTCCAGAGTCAACAGAACTCTTTAGTTCATAAACCGGTTTGCACACTTATGCAATTACTGAGTTCCGGACTCTTACAGAACTTTTTAGTTCACGTATCGGTTTGCAAACTTTAAACTAATTCAAAGTTCCGGAGTCTACATAACTTTTTAGTTCACGTACCGGTTTGCAAACTTTGGACCTTTGTCGGTTCCGGAGTTCACAGAACGTTAAGTTTACGTACCGGTTTGGGTACTAAACTGGTTCTAGAATATATAACTGTTTTGGCTTGCATACCGGTTTGATTATTTTAATCTGGTTCCCTTACCAAAGTTCCACAATGGTTTGTAACGAATATACATACCTATCCGGATCATGAAACAAACAGATTTTCCCATGATGTTCGTACGAGTATGCATATCACACAAATTTGAAAGTCGATATATAGCTACTCCGCTACGTGTACGAATACATTTAATACATCTTCAGATAAATTCCGAATATAGTAGTTCCATATTTATCTAAATCGATTCGAAACATTCCTGAATAACATCAATGACACATATCACGGTTCCAGGCTATTTTCGAATGATAAACTTGAATAAACATTTGGTTCCGAATAATAAATTATTCTCCACCGAAATTCATAAACTAAATAATTAGTTCTCGACTCAAAAGTCTTGTCTATGCAAGCTAGTCTAATTAGCTATGCGACAATCGTCTCAAGATAGAAAAGTGAATATAACTTGAGAAATAGGCGGTTCAGTCTTCACTTACCTTTTTTATGATGAAGTTCTCCAAAAGCTTCGGTTGATCTTCGTCTTCAAACGGTAGAACGCAAATGATGACTGGTTCGTTTCTCAACTCCACTATCCTAGACCGAGACTTAACTAATTGTAGACTAGAATTCAAGATATAGTTTTGGAAACTAAATTTGACAACAAGCTTGATATAGCAACACTTGTGAGTTCGATCGAGAAATGCTCTAACATCTTTTATCACCTGAGTGTTGGCCAGATGAATAGACCTTGTGACTTGCTTCTTCAGGCGATAACTCTTTGTTATATTCTCTCCTGACCCATTTTCCAGATCTATGGTAAACCTCCTGATAGACGCATTATTGTGTCTAATATGTCTCAATTGTATATATTGTTAGTGTTCGATTTTGTATTTATTTTGTTATTTTATGTCTTTGTAGGTATTTTTAGAGAAATAAGCTCTTGCGGCGAAATTGGCTCGAAAAGTGGTGTTTTACACCCCAGGATAGAGTACTAAAGGCACCCCAGAAATGCACCGGAAGCACCCCAGAAATGTGTCGGAGGAACCCCGGAAAAATTACTATCTACGCCCAAAAATTACTATTTGCACCCCATAAGACAAGTGCTAAAGGGACACCCGTGCAGGATTAGGGGGAGGACATGTTCTTCTCAAATTCAAAAAATGAATTTTGGCGGGAAAATATTTTCATTAACAGCAGAATTTCAATCGGATATTTGGACGTGATTTAGTGAGATTCAATCCCTGAAACTTAATGGGTAGACGTGATATGACCATAGAAAGCTGTTATGGGTGTCTGTTTGGATTAGAATTGGTTGTAATCATCGCATGGAGCAAAACAGAGTTACACACATTTTCACGGGATAACATGAATTACAGTGAGTTCGATGCCTGTAATGCACGAGTTTGGAGTGTGTTCGACCGTAATGGATACAAATAAGGAGATTGGACTTCTAAAAACGCGTGGAGGAGCTAAACAGAGAATAAAAATCTTGATTATTCCCGTATCATGAATAAAAGATATTGTGAATATTTCGGAATTAATGGAGGAGATTCAACGCCTGTTTTTGGTATAAATAGAGTCCCTGGGAGACTTAGAGGGGGTGTGGAGAGTTTGGGGAGCTTAGGAGAGCCAGAGAAGAAGAAATCACAAGTTGCAGAATTCAGTTTCTGCTGCTGCTGATGATGATGAACGCGAAGAACATAAGACGCAACGTAACCGTCGTTCTTCAACAGTAACAGCGACAATAGGGTGAGGGTCGTAATGCGACAGTGTTAACAACACTTCATTTTTATCGTTCTCTGTAACAGCTTGGTTTGTAACAAACAAAAGTGTTACAAACCCGGTTTTTGTCAATTTTCTCCTATTTCATCATTTGTGAACCATTTTTGAGCATTAATAAAGATGAATTTTGAGCATATTTCCATGATAATGATGAGCTAATTCTCGCGTAACCAAGGCATGGAGGAAGTTATTGTTGCATGAATAATTGGTAATTATTTTACTTTTCTCTAATTTTGCAATTTATAATTCACTCAAATTACTGCTTTGCAGAATTTTAATTATTTGCATAATTTTTCCTAATTAGTTGTGATTCAATTAGATAGGTTATGCTTTGGTTAGATAATCTATGCTTAAGGGATACAATTAATGTTTGAGAACATGCTTGATAATTTGTGAATTAAGAAAAAGAGATTTTAAAAATAATTAGAGTTTTGGAATTTTTATCATCATTTATTCATGTGTAATAGTGGAATCTAGTGTCTTGGTTATTTTCACTCTAAAAATTAAATCCTTAGTCCCAGTACCTCTTGCACCAATTGTAATATTATTGTATATTTTTATTAATTTTAAAAAACTCGAATCTTCACAAATCTGAACGAACCCATTCTTACCACTATTTAAAATTACATCACCTCCTCAAGAGATTCTAGTGCTTTCCACAAAACGAGTCTCTGATTTCACCCTTTTGTAGAGCTTTCTTGAAGAATGCACAGAGAAATATCTCTTGAGATTTGTCCATTGGTGTTGTTGCGGCTTTAAATATTTTTAGGAAATCCGTGAAGCACTCACTCGGTTGTTGTGCCTTTCCAAATACATTCTCTAAGACATCTGCTTGCCTCATGTTGCAAGGATAATTTTGGATGAAGAGAGTTTTAATGTCGTTGAACCTATGGAATGAGTTCGACGGCAAGCATCTGAACCATACTAGAGCGTCGTCTTCCAAACTTCTTGGAAATAAACGCGCAATTATGTATGTGTTCTTCAGATAGAGAGCCATTTGATGTTCATAGTGAAAGACATGCTCATTTGGGTTAGTATCTCCCTTAAATCCTTTGAAGTAATGTAAGTACATTTTTCTGGGAATCGGGACTCCTTGATTTCTCTTGACAGTGGCTCGTCCTTATATGTGTAGGTCGGGTATCAGAAGCTTGAACTTGTCTTTGTGTTCTTTAAACATTCTATCCAATTTAGAATCAACCTATTCTTGCATAGTGTTTTTATGAAAAATTATATCTGATTCTGAGTTAATCTGTCTAGTTGTTGACATGTATTGATTTGTTAACGAGCTCTGATTTCCAAACCGTTATTGCAATTGTTCTTGCGGTTGAATTATTGAGCTTGTCCCAGGTGTATGAGGCATCTTAGCTCTTGAGGATGACGAAACAGTTGTTGGACTTTGTGTCAGCATCTCTGGTACTGGTGGTACCATCTGGTTGACAATGTAAGTCAGATTTAAGATGGACCTCATCAAATCTTGAAACATTTCATGTGGAATTTGTACCATAGGTGATGCGTTCAGTGGTGGGGCTCTAGGTAGGTTTCTTCTTCCGTCAAGTGTCACTGCTTGTCCTACCAAAACTGCTACTGGTTGATTATCTAGGCCCAACATAGTGGATGGTGTGACCAATATTTCATCTCGTGAGCTAGATGACTTAGGTCGAGGATCTGCTGAAGTTCTAACTCGATCCGAATGTGTTATATGCATCTGAGGTGTGGCAGTTGGTGTTTGTACCTCAGATGTTGTATTTTTTGGAGGTATCACCTCTGGTGCTGGTGTCCGACCAAGGAAGTAACTTCAGGTCGTGGAGGTAATACTCTTCTTGGTGTTGAGTTCGTCAATATTTGTTTGTGCTACACAGAGTGACAATCAACTCGTGAGATTTTGTACCTATTTTTTGATATTAGGTAACTATTATTTGTACCCAAATCTGTAAGACTCTATTGGGATGCAATAATCAGACATACTGCTTTGGCAGTTAGATCTAGACTTTAATATAATGATCTGTGACAAGTCGTTGAGGGATCAATAACTCGCAATGTGACTTCAGATCTTAGATATAATATGCGATTTTATCACACATAGATATTATTTATAAGGAAAAACATCCTGACTTCTGTTGATTTCTATTTCAACTTTTTCATAGATGATTATGTCGTGATTATGTTCATTATAAATCAGACATTTTAATCTTTTAAATATTCAAAATCAATTAAACATTATAGGTATAGACCATGAGATAACCAAATATCGATTATTCACAAATTTTCTCTAAAAAATATTCTAGATCTTTAAATCGCGTCGATTTATAAAAATGATGTTGAGATAATAAAATTATGCAACTATTTACACATGGACGAAATCAAGATGATTAGATGAAGCTAGATCTGCATGAGTTATGATATTTATGTGTCAATTTGGTGATGATTAATTCAGATCATGCATTTTTGCACTTTCTTGATGTAAAAAGATAAGAAAAGGCTAGATTTGTATGACTCATAGCTATTATTCTTCAATTTAAGATGAAAAATATTAGATAATATGATATAGTCATGGATGAGATCAAAAATGCCCAAACATTCATCATTAACGAGATTCATAACCGATCTAAATAGCAACACATTTTTAAGATCAGAAAGCGAGATTAGAGATGTCTTATGCGTATGATGCTCAGATCTAGACAAAGATTACCTTATTGCAGATATTTCATGTTAAACATTGTAAAAATTAAAGATAAATATATGCGTCTTATGTATAATAAAGCTTAGATCGATGCTTTTAGATCAAGAAATCATGCACATGTAGTGATTTTTACAGAAATTCGTATTTTCTCTCAAATTTGGGTTTTCCAAACATCAAGATTATGATCTATCATACTTTTTCATAACTAAATCATAATGTAGATGTTAAAAGTTATTTTTAGTTGGATATGACGTCACTCACTTGAACATTACTTCCCTATGGAACAATCTCTCCGACCTGGGTAGTTCTCTCTTGTCACATAGCCCTTACTCCGGGTCGTGAGCTCTTGGTTCTGACTTCTAGTGATGCCTTCGGTCTCTATCTTAACTGTGGGCTCGAGAACTCAAATGACACGTGGTTTAGTCTTCATCTTTAGGTCGTAATTATGGGAATATGACGTCCTTTAAGTCTTGCAAGTACTAAAGACTCGTTCATCCGACCTCGACCTAGGTTATTTCTCAGCACTCCAGCTCGTAATACCTGTACACCTGTCAGTATTTGGTAGATGTTATATTTTTTCATCTACAAAAAGTGTCTTATCTTGCTTCCTTACGCACATAATTGGCACCCTTGGTAATGATTCAAACCAAGGGGTATTAGTATGAGAATTTATTTTTATGGGTTTCAGAACATATATAATATTCTCCATGTAATTGAGAATTTATTTTAAGGCTTCTCTTATTGCCTCAACACATAAAAGATCTATGATCTTTTTGAAATTCAAGATCCAGAGATTGACTTTTCAGATTGTAAGGACCCTCAAGCTCGTCAATGCTATTAGACCAGTCAAGAGATGATTAAGCCGCTAATGACTCAATTAATTAGAGATGAAACTTAATTAATAGAAATTAATCTAACAACGATCTATATACGAAGCTAGTATCGCTGGATGGATCTCGAAAAGTTATGCGGAATGGACTACTCGAACACGTCATTCGGATACCAAACGAAGAACATATCATCTTGTACGAAGGGGAAATTAGTCTTTTTGTTTTAAACCTAAAAAAGTGGGGGTACAACAACCTCACCCAATATTTCGCTTAGCAATCTGTATGGACTAACTCCAATATACTTTTAAGAGAATCAACTAGACAGTCAGACTCAATCTTAATAAAAAGTATATCAAAGAGTTATATCTCAACTTCTCGATTCAATCCTTACTCAAACAAATAGAAATCTGCGAGTCTGATTGAATACAAGAGAAATACCTTGAACGGTACCAAAGACCAATGTTCAAGGATCAATTAATTTCAATCAACAACCAAAGGTTGGATTTACCAATTGATCGATACAATGCACAACCTGTGATATTTCAATTATATAACAAAATATAATGCGGAAAAGAAATAACACAGACACCATAAGTTTTGTTAATGAGGAAACCGCAAATGCAGAAAAACCCCGGGACCCAGTCCAGATTGAACACACTGTATTAAGCCGCTAAAGACATTAGCCTACTACAAACTAACTTCGGTCTTGACTATAGTTGAATCCCAATCAATCTCACATTGATCCAAGGTACAGTTGCGCTCCTTACGTCTCTGATCCCAGCAGGATACTACGCACTTAATTCCCTTAGCTGATCTCACCCACAACTAAGAGTTGCTACGACCCAAAGTCAAAGACTTAATAAACAAATCTGTCTCACACAGAAAAGTCTACAGGAATAGATAAATCAGACTCCCACAGAAATACCTACGAGTTTTGTTCCGTCTTTTGATAAATCAAGGTGAACAGGAACCAATCGATAACTCAGACTTATATTCCCGAAGAACAGCCTAGAAATATCAATCACCTTACAATAATCTTAATCGACTAGCGAAACAAGATATTGTGGAATCACAAACGATGAGACGAAGGTGTTTGTGACTTCTTTTCTATCTTTCCTATAGGAGATATAAATCTCAAGCCAATCTTACGATTGTACTCAATCACGATAGAAACAGCAAGATCAGATCACGCAACTACAAAGAAAATAGTTGGGTCTGGCTTCACAATCCCAATGAAGTCTTTAAGTCGTTAACCTACATGGTTTCATGAAAAACCTAAGGTTAAAGGAGAATCGACTCTAGCTTATACAACTAGTATCACACAGGAGGTGTGGGGATTAGGTTTCCCAGTTGCTAGAGTTCTCCTTTATATAGTCTCAAAATCAGGGTTGGCAATCTAAGTTACCTTGGTAACAAAGCATTCAATATTCACCGTTAGATGAAAACCTGATTAGATTCAAGCTAATATATTTTAACCATTGGATCGAACTTAGCTTGTCATACACAAATGAAATGCATGTTCATTTAGGTTTGTGTAACCGTACCTAAACGTGTACACCTAGTTGGTTCAACAGTAGTTAACCAATGGTTAGCCATATGAGCACTTTCATATCAACCTTATTCATCTTCACCACAACTAGTTCAAGTGACTCAAATGAACTAGTTAGAGAGTTGTTCAATTGCTTAGATCTCATAGAAGTATACAAGACACAATCGAAACAAAAACGATTTTGATTCACTCGAATCGATTCATGAACATTATAGCCACGGTTTGCAAATATGCATTCCTTAATTTATAAATGTCTTAGTTCACGAATAAACCGTTTTTAAAAAATAACCTACTTAAGTACGCATATGGGTACGCATACTTAAGTACCCGGACTAAGCTTGTTTTCAGTTCACAAACTCCAATAGAAATTCACGGGATGTGAACTTTCGACAGTACGCGTACAGGTACACGGACTTAGCTCCGGTTATCCTAAACAGCAAAGTACGCATACTTTGGTTCAAGGATTATGGACTTACACAAGTATGAGTTCACATACAATGTTTATATCCATTCAAGGTTATATATTCTAAACTCTCATTTCAATCATTGAAACATTCTTGAAGGATGTTATATATAGCGGTTATTCACACACTATTTTTCATCGAAGCGATTTTCAAAAGTTGAAACAATTATCATTACTTTCGTCATGAGTAAAGATGAACTTGGCTAAAGCGAAAGCTTACCAACACATATTTCGATAAAAAGATAAGCGAGGTAAACTCGGCTCGAAATAGCAAATGTGTATGATCGAAGTCTATATAGCAATACGAATTTTGTCTCAAGATAGGAGATAGAGTAGATAGAATTTTGAGTGATAGATAAGTTCAAGTCTCCACATACCTTTTTGTCGATGATGTTCCACCAGTTCCTTAAGTAGTTCTTTGTATTTATATGATGAACGTCGTGGAGTCTAGAGCTTAACTACACTTTCTATTCTAGTCCGAGACTTAGCTATAAGTAGACTACAAATCAAGACTTATAGTTTTGGCAACTAAACTTGACAAACAAGCTTGAGATAGCAACGCTTGCGAGTTCGACCGAGCAGTGCTCTAACAAAACCGACCTGGAATCCCTTATCCATTTATCTGGATGCCTCAGTAATTATAATTGTCCTTATTACCTACATGTTTCAAAGAGAATTCATTCTTCTATTTTTTTCTTCTTTCTTCTTCTTCTCTGTTTCTCTTCATCTCCTCTCTGTTGATTCGATCTCAGAGATTTGAGCTTCTTTGTATGAGAATTCTTGTAAACCTTAATTATTCTAGTTGATTGAAGACGATGGTGATGGTACTAAAGTTGCTCGATCACAGAAAGAAACAACAGAGAAAAGGTATATTAGGGTTTTATTAATTCGAGGGTATATTGTTTGATTTGATTGATTAATCGAGTTATTTATGATAGGTTTGCTCTTAATTGAAGTAATTAGATATATTAAGTTTGATTTAAGTTTCTTTAGGAATCAGGTGAAGGGGTTGTGTAAATATGGTTCCTGAGTTGAGTAATTTCAGAAGATGATTTGAATTAGGGTTTTGCATTCAAGGAAATTTAGTTTAGGGATTTGGGAAATTTCAGATGAAAGGGAAATTCAGGAATTGGTTGTTGATGAAACTCAAACTACAGGTGAAGAATATGATGAAGCTGTTGATGCGGTGACACAGAAGGTTTGGTGAAGACATGAAATAAGGATTGGATACTGAATTGGTAATTAAGATGAAACTAATAGTGGATTTGAGTTACAAGATTCATGAATTTGGAAGTAAAGAAATGGAGCTGAGATTTTAGAGTTAATGAGAATGGTAATGTGTATGTAATAGAAATGACGATGATATTGTTCAACTGCTGGTGGATCTCTAGTGAATGGAATTAGAGTTGCTGCAATTCTTACGAATCATTTTAGGTCTGTACATTATGTTTGTAATCACAAATACATTATTTACTTATTGTTGATGGTGGTTTTTAGTTCAAGGGATAAAATCGTAAACCCTGTATTTAATGCGCTGTCATCCTGCAAAGGAACAGAAGCCATTTAAAAAGCAACGAGTGCTTAAGCCTCTTCGATCACATGTGTATTGAGCAATTCAATATATATGTATATATGAAATTTACTCAAAATGGTGCGTGCAACAGCAATCCCAAAATATTCTGTGAATTTTATCTTCCGCCGGCATTATTCACTAATGCATTGCCTGCCTAGTATTTTCCTATGTAATGTTCCCAGCCGATCTCTCAATATTGGCATGACATGACGATTAATGTTCGCTCACAGCGGAGTAGCATGAATCTCCTGAAGTGTCGGTATTGAGACCTGCATGAAAACACTCACGTAGGCCACATCACTCTTTATAAAGAGATCAGTGTGTTTACACACTTTTTAATTAAAAGTTAGCGCGATCGAACGCGTTTAAATTCCTTAAGGAAAATCTAGACTGTCCATATCAGTCTTAAAAAATGATCATGGCCACACGGTTTTGCCACACAATTCAACAGGCCTAGCCTACTCCTAGTGGAACTAGGTGATCATCATGATGACCACCGGCGGGCCCACTAACATCCCGACCGAACGGATTCCATCTAGTACACCCATAAGCACTTCGGACGTTAACCCTAATATGGGTGTTCACGCTATTTGAAAAATAAGCTCAAACGAGCTAAGACCGGCAAAAACGGTCTCAAATACATCATGACCGTCCAACTTAGCCATCCTAGTTGGACGGCTGAGATCTTCCTTGGAATGATCAAAGAGGTTCCAGCGTACCCATTGGCGTCCCAACTTCTCCCTTGGTCGATCGACCTGCCCGCGGAAAGTCCATAGGGCGTCAAATCGTTTGCCCAAACTAGGGCGAACGCGCTATTCCAAATCCCTAATTTGGGTTGCGACATCATACAACTATCGCAAATCATCACATCCATCCAACTTCGCCAGCCTAGCTGGATGGCCTAGATCGCATCTCGAACGATCAAAGAGGCACCAATGTGTTCACCGACGGCCCAATTTTCTTCCCAGTCGATCAACTTGCTCATGACAAGTCAATGACGCATCAAACCATTCGATCGAACTAGGGCAGACGTGGCTGCTTTGAAACCCTAATTTGTGTTTGCGGCAGTATGTTACTATCGCAAATCAATCATGACCGCCCATCTTCGCCAGCCAAATAGAATGGCTTAGATCTAATTTCAGACGGCCCCGAAGGTATCAGCATGATCACCGGCAACCCACCTCTGCACATGATCGATCAACCTGTTCGAACTAACGTTCAGTGCTTTGAATCGCTCGCCCAAAAGAGGGTTGGCCGCGCGGCCCCTAAACCATAAATTACATCAACGGCAATATGTAACTATCGCAAATCATCTCGTCCATCCAACTTCGCTAGCTTAGTTTGATGGTGTAGATCTATTTTCAGAAAACCACAGGGTAGCATTGTGATCACCGGCCACCCCTCCTCCACAGGGAATGATCGACCAAGTGATAGCTCGCCCATAAGGTCCTAAAACGGTCACCCAAAGGTGGCCGGTCGTGCTACATTTTTAAGACGCTCAATTCGCGACTGATTCAATCGAGCTCTAAAGCAACAATGCTTCCTGCACATCGATTATTTTTCAGCTTCTTGTTTGAAAGTGATGCTTTATATACATTGATTATAAGCGATGTTATGCAAATATTGATTTCACAAATAACTTATTATTTTACCTAAAAGCACTATGTGCTGATTTTAGCGGCGAGTCTCACGACTTGACCCATTCACTCGAGACATCAAACATGTCACAAACTGGGGGATGCTCACTAGGGTATTGGTCTGGCGGTTTACAGCGTGCGGCGTGCAACGCGCCCATTACGTGAAAGTTTCAGGAAAGGACGGACGTTTAACAAGTAATGAGAGTAGTGGGTGAGAGTGTGACCAGTCTTCCCTCATAACAGAAACACGATGATCACCACTTTCCGCACAACTCTACTTCTCCACTACTTAACTTCCTCCACTTCCTATGAGATCAGGGTGCGCTCAATGACTTGTATAAATAGGTTTTCAACCTATTTCAAAAAGGAACAAAAGGGTTATCAACACAAATATCCAGAAACCATATTCTGATACAAGTCATAAAACAGCCACACCTTCATTATTCAACATTCTGATCTCAAACACCTTCTTCGCTTCCCTCCCTAAAATCAACCCTTCTCCTTCACTTTGTGACCGAATTGAATCTGGAACGGCCATTTCTTGGTTTAGGCCAAAGTCTTACAGATTGATCTCTCGAATCTAAAAGTAATCACGTGCAGTGCATTTGTTTAGGGTACTAATTCGTTTCTCATCAACACACCCAAATTTACCAAAAAACAGCAGAACTAGTTTTTACCCTCAAACACTTATATAACTTGAGAAATTCTTATTTTAAAAATGCTTGAGTGTTGGGTTTTAGTTTTGGGTTAACTTTAGTTTCAAATTCCTAATTTGAAGATTAATTATACGATTTAGATTCTTAATACCTCATTAGGTAGCTGAACTCCTGGATTAGTAAGTAGCTTAATTTTGGGGCGCTACACAGATGATGTCCATCAAAATCGTAATTCTTCATCAAGTTCGTAAGTCGCTCAACTCTCTGTCTCAGAAGAAAGACTTCACTTTTAAACATGACCCAATGATCAGTATTATGTTCATTATGATTACCGAACATACATGAGAGAGTCTCATCAGTTCTTGGGTTTTTGACAGTTGAGCACTTTGCCATTTTCTCTATTTTTACATTGGAAAGATTCCTAGCATTGTAAGATGTATCCATTTTCAAAATGGTTGGATTATCAATGGAACAAGAGGGAACCAATTCAACGACTAGTACAATATTAGTTGTATCCTCTTCTTCAGAGTAGTATAAGTCTAAGATCTCATCAACAGTTATAGCAAGATCCTTTACTTGCAGTGTATTTTCTCATATTAGGATAGTCTTTAGCCAAATAAACGAAACCTTTACACTTGAAGCACTATGGTTGATATTCATCATCTTCCTCTTGATCATTTTTGTTCTTGGATGAAACCCAATCATGAGAACGAACTGAATGTTTATCTTTAATGAATCTCTTATTGCTTCTTTTTAAGAGATCTCAAAACTGTCTAATAATCAATGATACTGTTTAATCAGTATCATCATCTGAATCTCCTGCAATCAGTTCATTTGGATTGTCTACGAACCTAACATTTTCTTCCTTAATTGGAACCTTTGGATTTATTTCAACTTTAAGAGCAATATCCCTAGGTAGATTAGATTGAGACTCATGATCAAAGATATTTAGTTTACCGATAATAGTGCTTCGATAATGTGTCGAAAGATCATTGTCTTCCATGATTGCATGTTTCTTAGACTCGTATCTAGATGGCAACGATCTGAGAATTTTGCATACTATATCTTTTTCAGAAATAGTCTTTCCAAGATTTAAAGAAGCATTTAGAATCTCAGAGAGCTTAACATGAAACTCCTCAAAAGTATTATTGTCATCCATGAGAAGATTTTCCTAGTCAGAAGTGAGGGTTTGAAGTCTAGCTTCCTTCTCTGACGTGTTACCTTCAAAAACTGTCTGAAGATTATTCCAAGCTTCCTGAGTAGTTTGACACGTGAAAACGTGATGATGAAGATATCGACTTACAACATGAATTATATCCTTTAAACCATCTGAATTCTGCTTTGCAAGAGCCTTTTTTTCACTTGAGTATGCAGCTAAGTGTTTAAACTCAATTTCCAAATTTTCCACTTTCGGACGATCATACCATCAATGACTAATAGCCGAGAATTAAAGTCGCGTAATTGAAGAAAAGATCTCATAGCATATTTCCACCACAGATAGTTGGTACCATCAAATCTTGGCGGTACGTTAACTGAAATCCATTTATGTGAACTCGAATTCATATATTATAGGTTGGATCACACCAAACATAGATTGTTTGATCTTTTCGTGTTTGCTTGCTCCGGTACCAATTGAAATGACGAGGGTACCAAGTACACCACAATTTTTTCGATATCAACCTATAAGTCCGATACCTTATGTGATCTAATATAGATAGAGACTGTCAAGAAGATTTCGACAACTGGGTATACACTTGGTATATAGTATAAGTATGAAACCAAACCTTAAACTATAGGGATCAACCCAAGTGTTTGGATTAATGCACAAGTGAAATTACTATAATTATAACTAAACGATATTTATAATGCGGGAAGTAAAGTAAAAGCACACTACAAGATTTTGCTAACGAGGAAACCGAAAAAGCAGAAAACCCCCCAGACCTAGTCCCGTTTTGAATACTCTAAGAATTAAGCTGCTATACAAAGACCACTACCAACTTCGTATAATTGGGACCAATTAAACTACCCCTACTTACCTAGTTTCCTTAGTATCCCTACGCCTACAACCAATTTGGTCAATGCATCTGAATCCTAAGATAGAGTCATGATCTTAAGTTGCTTTAGACGCTGTGAAGACTTCAAGCACTCAACTCCTTTGGATCATCTTCCGAAATAGTAAAGGACTAATATGTTAGGTAACCACTCTTCCAATATCAAAAAGTAAATTAGAGATTATATGTTTAGTTCAATTAAGGCTCTTCCGATAAATCTAATAAACTCCTTTGTTGGGTAAGATCCTCAAAATCAAGATTATCAAGATAACCAGATCAAGGTATACAAACTATTGGATTCATACTAAAGAGTACTGCTAAATGATGGATTGTGAATCTACTATGGCTAGTCAATCAAGATACACAAGATCTAGTCGGATCCCATCCGATCAAGTGTGCACGAAGTTAAATCACAAAGATACGAAACAAATAAGAAATCTTTTTGTCTTCAAATTTTCAATGTCTTCTTTTGTACATGCACAAACAAACTTGATTCTCTTGTGATCGGTCACGCACATGACGGAGTCTGTTAACAATGAATGATCACAAGTTTGTCGTCAGATCTAAAAATGGATCTGATCTATGTTGATCCTTGATCTAGTTGGAGTGACTAATATCAGAGAGAAGGTTCTCGGAATAAACAAACTAGGTGCTGCAATAAAGGTTCATCCACCGCTAGTTAATCAAATCAATAATCAAAAACTAAAATAACAATGCAGATTCTAGTGTCCCACTAACGGTACCATCTAGATGCTTCTTGATCCCACAAAAGTCTTCAAACTAGCGGACGTAAGAGATTTCGCATAATTAGGTTATTATTCTCTCCAATATAGTAATACTATTAGTCGGCTACAACAGTGACTACAAGATGAAATTGTCATCCTGCCTCAGGATGAGTTTGTAAGAAGGATAAATTTTACTATTTATAGACCAAGGTAGTTTGGATACTATTTATGTGACATATCAAGTCAGGGTGAAAAAACACACGATGGATTTTTAACTGAAGTTGATAAAGTAAGAGAATATAAACCCACTCATGGAAAGATATTTAAAGAAAATATCTTTAGAATAATTGATCTGAAAGTCCTTTAGAAGATCACATGCTTCATTGAAGCAGCTGTGATGAGCATGAAGCTCTTTGTTAAAAACACGATTAACAAACAACATATATATATTAACAAACACGATTATCTTTCATATGCTCAGAAAGGAGCCAAGAATTAGGCTTATTTTGATCCATGCATACGGTTTTAGTCCTGAATATGTGCCTTTGTATATTTGGAACAAAGGCACATATTCTGGACTAAAGATAATAGCCATGAGATACTATTAGAGAATCCTTTTGAGAAGTCTTACACACATCATTTTTTGACATGGTGAATGTCACATAGGTATTTTTGATACCTATGACTATCAAAAAGTCTAAATAATAGACTTGAGATACATATGATATTAATCCATATTTCAAAGATACTCTGGAGAGGGAGTTTTGCTTCCTTCATTCGTGTCTTGCACCACGAAAAGTTGAAGGCATCAAATCTTGATGGTGCGTGAACTGAATCAATGACAGGTATTGACAAAATCATTTTCAGATTCAATCTTATATGATGGATCGCACCAAATACAGATTATTAGATCTTTCCGTGTTTGCCTACTCTGATACCAATTAAAATGACGAGGGTACCACGCACACCACAATATTTTCCATATAAACCTATAAGTCTGATACCTTGCGTGATCTAATATAGACAGAGACTATTAAGTAGATAACAAACCACAAGGTATACACTTGGCACATAGTTTTAGTTAAAAATAGATCACAACTGTAGGGATCAACCTAAGTGTTGGATTAACGTACAATGTATTTACTTTTAATTATAACTAAAATAATAATAATAATTTCGGAAAGCAAAAGTAAATACACAAGAAGATTTTGTTAACGAGGAAACCGCAAATACAGAAAAACCTCGTGATACAGGTGTATCCCTACTCTTCTTACGAACTTAGTAAACCTCAAGCTAAGTTGAGGGAAGAATCCTATATTAGGAAGGAAACCTTATTTGGGCAGAATTCCTAGTTAGAAAAGAGTTTGTTTTAGGCAACACTCTTAGTTTAGGAAATAGATTCCTAATAAAAGAACTAGTCGGATGAGTACGATGAAGTCTATAAATAGAGAGGTTTGGTTGTTAACTAAAGACACAGAAAACCTAGGAAAAGCTTGGAACAATACTTGTGCAAGCTAGCAAACAGTTTATGGTCGATCCACTGTTTAGAGAGATTTGAGCGTAACAAAGAGAGAATTTTAATCGTTTTCTTGTTCATAATCTAGAGAAGATATTTTTCTTCGAATTACTACCTTGTGTTCTGTTTTCTAAGTTTTTTGTCTACTTCTGAATTCCGCCTTTATAGTAATAGCTACCAAGGTATAGAGATCATACGTATCAAGTTGGCATCACGAGAAAGGTTAGTTTCTAGGATAAATCCCCGTGGTTTATGGTTTTCACTAGATCTCTCTACATAAAGCTTGGTGAGGTACTCGAGAAGCTAGAAGACGCTAGGAGAACAAAGGGATCAAGGATGACAAAGTCAGATGATGAACCTAAGCAAAGCGAACCACAAACTATGGAAAAGAAGGTGGATACGCTACAAACATACATGAAGTCAATTAAAACCACCTTTGAAGAATTGACTGAATGTATTCGTTCTCATACACCCAAGTCGAAGACGAAGAAAAAGGTTTCACCTTCACCTGGAACTTCGGAAGAAGAGGACGAGGAAGAAGAAGAAAAAGAGGAGGACGAAGAAGAAGATGAGGATGAAGAAAAGAAGAGAAGAGAAGTCCTACATCAACTAAACTTCATGGTAAGAATCTGAAAATTTATTTCGCGTTGATATTCCACTTTATGATGGCAGTGTCGATGTAGAAAAATTGGATGATTGGATTGAACGTCTAGAGACGTATTTCTCTTTCTTTGAATATGGTTCAAAATAAAAGATTGCTTTCGCGGCATTGAAGCTGCAAAAGCATGCTCTAACCTGGTGGAAAGCTTATCAAAGACAAAACCTAGGTAAGGGAGTATTGTCGTGGAGAAGATTCAAGGAAGTTGTAAGGAAAAAGTTTTATCCGGTTGGCTACCTTGAGGAGAGATGGTTCAAGTGGTACAACTTGAAGCAGACCTAAACCCAAACTGTGCAAGAATATACTTCAGAATTTCAGAATCAAGCTATGATTTTGGATTTAGACTTGGGAGATTATGTTATCTATATGAAGTATATCTCCGGGTTCCATGAGTATATACGGAAGGAGTTGAAGATGTTTTCGGTTGATGTTATTGCTGAAGCAAGTATAAAAGAAAATGCCATTGAAGGCAAGCTTAAGAAATATGATTCAAAGGGAAAATCTTGAGGTACCACTGTGAAAAGATGTGGGAGCAAAGAAGAAGGGAAGTCTAGTGACAAGGAAGGTTTGACTTGTACCCATTGCAAACAAACGGGTCATGTTATAGACAAGTGTTGGGTAAAGAACCCTCATCTAAAACCCAAAGGGTTACAGAGAAAAGAAGCCAAGAAGGAAGCACTAGTCGCTCAAGCTCTGAAACTAGTCCAAGGACTAACTGAACCCAATTCAAAGCTCTCTCTTATGGCAGGAGCAAAGGAAGGACCTTTAAAAGATGACCCTAGGGAATGAATCTTCACAGTGAAGATGCAAGTTAAGACATCATTAGTTGATGCTGTTATTGACCCGGGAAGTCAAAAGAATTTACTTTCACATTCTTTAGTACAGACGTTGGGTTTGAAGACCTTCAAATATCCGAAACCTTATCCTTTAGGGTGGCTTCAAAAGGAAGGAGGGTTATAGGTTCGAGAACAATGTACGTTCAAGTTTGCTTTTGATGAGTCATACATTGACGAAGTTACGTGCGACGTAGTGCCTTTGGATGTTTGTCAGGTGGTATTAGGTAGTCCTTACCTATGGGATAGAGATGCAACTCTTTACAGGAGGGAAAAAAGTACACCTTCACCAAGAATAGAGATTCGGGCTATAGATTCTCCTCTTGAGGGAGCAAGCTTGATCACAGCCACTCAGGCTAAGCGGTTGGTGAATGCAAGCACAAAGTTCATTCTCCTTGTGATCCGTTCTCTTGAGGAGCAACCGAGTAGAGTTTGTTTGGCAGCTCTGACTGCACAATAAGAAAATGACCTAGAATGGTTGAAGTTGAAGTATAAGGATTTATTTTCAGATGTCACGGGATTACCGCCAAAGAGGAGTGTGGAGCATGAGATTATTTTGACCGAGGAGAGTTCTCTACCTAATGTAGGTCTTTATCGCACGACCATTGAGGAATCTGATGAGATCAAGAAACAAGTCCAAGAACTTCTAGAATTAGGAATGATAGTGCCAAGTGCTTCACCTTGTGGATTAGCGGTGTTGTTGGTACCAAAGAAAGATGGAGGCTAGCGTATGTGTATTGATTATAGAGCATTGAACAAGATCACAATCAAGAATAGTTACCCTTTACCTAGGATGGACGACATGATGGATCAGTTGAAAAAAGCTCGAGTCTTTACAAAGTTAGATTTCAAATCCGGATACCACCAAGTAAGAGTCTGAGAAGATGGTACATGTAAGACTGCTTTCAAAACCAAACAAGGCTTGTTTGAATGGTTGGTGATGCCTTTTGGTTTGTGTAACGCTCCAGCGACGTTTATGGTTTGATGAATGATTTGTTATGACCTTTTATAGAAGATTTTGTGATTGTTTACTTGGATAATATCCTAATATACAGCAGAACTTGGGAAGAACATCTTGTTCACGTTGAGAAGGTGTTTAAAGTGTTACATGAAGGCCAGCTAAAGTTGAACGTAAAGAAGTGTGATTTTGGGAAGGAGAAGTTGGTGTATCTCGGATTCGTTGGTGGTGGTGGAACCCGAAAGATTGATCCAAGGAAGGTTGAAGTGATCACTAAGTGGCCTAGACCTAGTACTGTAATTGAAATCAGGAGTTTCTTAGGGGCTTGCACATACTTGCGTAAGTTTATCCGACATTTTTCGACTATTGCAGGACCACTACATAGTTTGACGGGAGCTAAGGAAAATTTTGAATGGCAGCAAACCCATGAAGACGCTTTTCAGTTACTAAAAAGGAAGATTTCAGAAGCACCTGTGTTGGCATTGCCTAACTTACAACATACTTTTGAAGTTGAGACCGAAGCTTCTAACTATGCAATGGGAGTAGTGTTGTTGCAGGATGGTAAACCAGTAGAGTACCATTCAGATTGTTTTCAGGTGCTATAAAGAACTACGCACCTTATGACAAAGAATTTTATGCTTTATATCAATGTATCAAGCATTGTCGAGTGTATCTCTTAGGTAAAGAAGTAGTGGTACATTCAGATCATAAACCATTAGAATTTCTACATGCACGGACGAAACTACAACAAGCCCGACACATGAAGTGGATGTCTTACTTGATGACTTTCAACATTCTCATTAAGTACAAGAAGGGATTAACAAACAAGTTGGCAGATATGTTGTCTCGTCCACTTGTCCGAGCATTAATGGTGGCCATGAGAATTCAGACGATTGTTCCTCAAGAGTATGCAGAGTCATACGCATCTAGCAAAGACTTTAAGAAGGTGTAAAGAGTGGTTTGAAAGGTGAGTTTGAACTCCGGGATGAATTATTATACAAGGGTCAATTACTTTGCATTCCAGAGGATGGAAATCATTTACAATGGTTAAGAGAGGCACACACATCCCGAGTTGCCGGACACTTTGGGATGAATAAAACTTTTCTTAACCTTTGTCGTTACATCTTTTGGCCAAAGATGCAAGATGATGTGGCTAAGTTGGTTAGAGGGTGTAAGTTGTGCAGCACATCTAAACCTTCAAACATGAAACTTGGGTTATATCTACCATTACCAGTACCATCAAGGCCTTGGGAGAGTATTTCTATGGATTTTCTTGGTGGGTTACCGAAGACCAAGTATGGTCATGATTACTTGTTCGTTGTGGTCAACCGATTCAACAAGATGATTGCATTAATTCCATGCACAAAGACAGTAGCAAGAGCCGGTGCATCCAATCTCTTCTTTGAGTATGTGTGGAAGCATTTTGGTTTACCTACTTCGATTATTTCTGACAGAGATAGTCGATTCCTAAGTCACTTTTGGGATTCTTTATGGAAGATGATGGACACTAGGTTGAAGAAGAGTACAGCTTTTCATCCACAAACAGACGAGAAAACAGAAGTGGTCAACATGACTATGGTTCTCATGTTAAGGGGATATAATTCTAAGCATCTTAAAACTTGGGATGAGAGTTTACCATATCTACAGTTTGCTTTCAATAGAGAAGTTCACAATTCTTCGGGAAAATCTCCTTTCGAGACATGCTATGGTTACTTACCACCTATCCCTTTCGATCTAGTATTTTCTAGTGACACCTCAATGGGGGGGATGGAAGGAAGTGAATGACAAAAGGCACAGAAGTTCTTGGAGAAGATATCTCAGATTCACGCGATTGTTAAAGCACAATTAAAGAAGCCACAAGCCGGACCTAGTCCAGTTGTGAATACTCTCGTAACTAAGCCGCTATACAAATACCACTACCAACTTCGTATAGTTGAGATCAATTAAACTACCCCAGTTACCTAATTTCTCAGTATCCCTATGCCTACAACCAATTTGGACAACGCACGTGAATTCTAAGATAGAGTCCACTATCTTAAGTTTCTTCAACCGTTGTGAAGACTTCAAGCACTCAACCCTTTTGATTGTCTTCCAGACAGTGATGCACTAGATTTTTGGTTACCACTCTTCTTATCTCAAGAAGTAAATCAGAGATATTCTAGTTGATTTCACAAAGGCTCTTCCGTTTTAATCAATAAACTCCTTTGTTAGGAAAGATCTACCAAGATCTAAATTAACAAGTTAACCATATCTAGATATACAAACTATCAGATTCTGATACTGAAGATACCACCAAATGATAGTTTGTTGATCTAATACAACTAGCGATAACAAGTCTATCAAAGATAAACCAGATCTAGTCGGATCCCATCCGATCAAGTTTGTGCACGAAGCAAATCATAAAGATACGAAACCAATATAAAATCTTGTTTTCTTCAAATCTTTAATCTTCTTTAGTACATGCACAATAACAAACTTGATTCCAACTTATGATCGATCATACACAAAACGGAGTCTGTTAATAATGAATGATCTCAAGTCAACGTCATATCTAAAATTTGATCTGAACTACTGCTAATCTCTTGATTTAGTTTGAGTGACCTTATGTCAGAAGAGAGGGCTCTTAAGAATAATCAAACTAGGTGCAATCAAGAATTAACACCCGTTAGTCAATCAAATCAATAATCGAAAACTAATATAACAATGCAATTCTAGTTTCCCACCAATGTTACTAGTAGACGCTTCTTGATCCCAAAGAAGTCTTTAAACTAGCAGAAGTAAAAGATTTCGCCTAATTAGGTTACTCTCCCCTCAAATATAGTATTACGAATAAACTATTAGTCGACTACAACTGTGACTACATACAAAATGAAATGCCTGCCTCAGGATAAGTTTGTGAGAAGAACAACCTTTACTATTTATAGACTAAGGTAGTTTGGACACCAAGGAACAAGATATGCAATAAAGCACATAAATTCGGTTTTTTCTAATTCCAACAAATATCCAATTATACAACGGAAATCCCTGTTGGATACAACTCAATATTAGCTAGCATACAAGATACTTAACTAATATATCTTCCAGAGATATGTTTTGCTTGCTGGTAAAAAAAAAACAAACATATATATTCGAAAATCTCAAAAATATTCTCAAACATTTCGGTTTGGGATCTCAACTTGAGTATCAAGGAATATCTTTGAAATATAAAATGTAATATATATGCACGTGTTCAAATTACTCATTATGTCGACATCTTGAACTTTCCTATTTAGCAAATCCAAATTCCAAAATCACACAAACCCTAAAGTGTACGTGACCAAAGAAATCGGTTTTGCCTATTAGGATCGGTTTTACCATGACTCCCAATGTAGGTAGGGACCGGTTCTACCTTGACTCCCAATATAGGTAGGGATCGGTTCTACCTTGACTCCCAACATAAGTAAGGATTAGTTGTACCTTGATTCCCTATATAAGATATGATCGGTCCAACAATAGATCTTTAATGAAAACCGGACCATCAATCCTATTGATTTCTTTCAACCTACGAAACAATTTTGTAAGTCTACTTCCTTAAACTCATGTAATTAAACATATTTTTCTAGGCATGAAACCAACCCTAATTTCACTACACAATCTAGTAACAAGTTACAAAGATTATGTCGATATCGCAATTACAAATTTAGAAGATAAGCATTATACTTCGTAAAATGATATACCAATACAAAGTATTCACACATAAATACTGATATATTCTTCCTTGACACTTTGATCATAATAAGATGATCAAGTCTCTAATACTAGAGTTTCATGTATATAACTTCGTATGTAATGTTTTCAATCTAAAAGGCGTGAAAGCAACAATATAGAAATGGAAAAAAGTCAAGGCATGTATTACTAACTTCAAGTGGAAGGATGATGTCTTCGTTGATATCGATACGTCTTCGGATTCATTAAGTCTTCATAGTAATACTTGTATGTCTCAATATTTCTAGACTTTCTAGTATAACCTAACAAAGTTGACTCTAGTAATCTAATCAAGCGACTTATGAGTTTTGATACTAAAATATGACAACAAACCTTGACATACCAACGCTTGGTGGGTTGAACCGAGCAATGCCCTAACACTAATAAACCCCAGATGTTGAAGAACTATGATTGAATCAATTTTGTTGATGAAGTTTTATGCAGTTGAATATCAAAGTGAATCTGATGAGGTGAAATCGATGGCGGCGCTAGGATAAACAATGAAGTCGGTGAAATGTGAAATAAATGGAGGTAAAAGATAAGATGTAGTATGTCTCAACTGTTTTGGTATCAACAGATTAACTTGTTTATCTAACTCTTAACTGATTCCTATTATAATTTTCAGACATATTAAATGTAAAACTAATTTTAGTTGATTTTGATTTGATTTTATGATTTTTGGTAATTAAAATGAAGTGTTATAATGGAAAAAAAATGTTATGAAAAAAAGGAATTGTTGGATGTTGCGGTTTATCTTGATCGTGAGAAGAAATTGGGCGCAAATAATAATAATATAAGGTAACAAGGTAACTTGGCACTTTAAGTTGAGGATACCTAAGTAATTGCACACAAACCTTTCGAAACTCAGTAACAGATACCAATTATTCCAATAATATTTCAACGTTACCAAAAAAATAACCGTTGGAATAACAGCCGTTAGAATTTCTCTGATTTCGTGTAGTGGCAACTACAAACTTCAAATACGTAATAGTACATGATGGTGAAAACAGTGCTATTATACAACTACTGGACAATTAGCTGAAATTATTGTGGATAATATCATAGTAACAAAAGTGATAGCAATGTCCACAACTGTAGACGCCAAGGTAAACACTAAAGTCATGAAAAAATACTATTTAAGAAATCAAATTGGGTGACATAATATTCGGGGAATGCAATACCAATTGGCCAATTTATCTCTAATGTAGCGTTTGTTATGTATGTGGAACACTGGCCATAACAAACAATCATTGGGGAAGAAATGATTTTTGTCGTCTCATCATAATTACTATAATCAAGGTATCACGTATGCATGAGGCACAATTGTTAAATTGAATTAGTACATAGCAACATTGATTTGGATAGGTTAAAGCCATGTTTCTCTATGTGAAATGTTAATGATTGTTTTGAAAGCGTGAGTAACTTACTCCATCGATAAGATAGATTGTTTGGGAACTTTTTAAGCACGAGTAAAGTCTCATTTTTGCTCCTGACTTTTGTTTGAGGGTGGATGATGTTTCTAAGTTTCTTATGTTAATATATATCATTCTCATTCCTGGGTGATTATAACTCATGATCGATCGAATAAAAGGAAGAAGAAACCACCGGAACCTCTACACCTAATTCGAATCTTTTTTCCCCCTAAAATCTTAGATCTGGGAATTTTAGTCTCTGTCTCTTTCTTATTTGGGATATTTAGGGCAACAAAAAAAAAACTTAAAGATTATAAAATCGGTAATAATTTGGACTAACTCGTCAAAACTTTGGACTAAATTATGTACTCGGAAAATATTTGGACTAACGAGTACTGGGCCTTGGAGGTTGGCACCAGAGCGTCCAAAGCCTAGAAAAAATGAGACTAAATGATTATTTCTACTATTCTTTACCGATCATGAAAAAAAATATATGTAAGATCCATGGTTTACTTGTCACCAAACATGAGTCCACACTCATCAAGTGAATTATTGACTATTTATTTGACATGTCAAGCCAAGTCAGTCTAAGGTAATGCCCAGTCCACTTAAACCACGACAACTAACAGTACTTAAGCAAGACCCTAGACTAGGGTTTTAGAAAGAAGAGAAAACATAGAGTAGGGAAAATGGCGTAAAAGAGAGAATAGATCGGAGATAAAGACGCAACTTGCCTTTAGTGGATAATTAGAGATGGATGGTGATGGTAGCAAAAGAAAGAACCAAGAACAACTACAAGATGCGGTGAAGAGGATGTGCCACGAGCAGCAACGCATTTTTGCTTGTTTAGATAATCTCAATACTCAACCGTACTATCATGGGGTGTAAGAAGATCTTAGCGGTGCTTTTACCTGAATGGCCACTACAAGAGGGTTACTTAGGAGCAGAAAGCTTAGCTTTGGAACAAAATCTAGGTGCTGCTGAAGAGGGTGATGCACAAGGTCAAGAGGGTGGTGAAAATGCACAAAGTCAAGAATTAGATAAAGATACTGAATCTGATGAAGGGGAAGATGCTGAAGATGTGGTATATGATCCCATGGCGGTGAATATCCCTAATGTTTCAGCTCATATTCAAATTGAAAATGGAATTGAGGTCTTTAAGTTGTTTGCAAAGACAATCACACAAACACGTATTAGTAGAAACCTTAAGATTACAGACAGTGGTTGCTTACCCTTTCTCCGCCACCACTTTAATCAGCAAATTCTGAATGAACTTGTGGCGCTACACGCTACATTCAGAGATTAAATGATCCCCATCTCTTGGGGGGTCGAACCAGGGCCGTCGCAAAGTATTTGGGGGCTCTAGGCAAAATCACTCAAACGGGGGCCTATATAAGTGAAATAATTTTTTACTTATGAATTATTATTTGTTTCCATCTCATTCATTTTTCACTAATGAGGGTTTACTCAATAAATACGTTTAGTGATTTTTTAAAGAATTTAATGGATTTTCAAAGTATTGTGTATTGGTCTTCTACTTTTGAAATCTCTTTTAAAATTTAAGTTACTGGTTATAGATTGTAAAAAGGTCTTCTAAAGTTTTCGTTACTAATTATAAACTTGAATATTCAAATACTTTGCATACTTGCCTATTTTAAATTTTTTGAGTGGTTTTCATGTATATATATACGCCTTGTGAAAGTCTTGCAAAATATGCAAGATTTCGGAAGATTTTATAAAAATTAAACTATTTTTATTCTCTTTTATTTTATTTCGTAAATATACTATTTATAAAACCAATATCATACATAAAACTCATGTTTTATTTTATTACATATAAATTGATATGATAAAACGTTTTTAAAAAAAAACTTATTATGTAAACATGTGTAATAATTATGATTTTTATTATTACTATTTATTTTATGTTGTATATATACATATATATGTATATATTTAATTTGTCTTTGTATATAACCTATAATAAATTTTATCTTTGTATTTATCATATATTAGCTAGGTTGAATGAATACAAAATTGGATAATAATTAAAGTAATACAAACAATTTTTCTTGTCTTTTTCTTTTTAAAAAAGGAATATTTTTTTTCTTATCTTTTTGGTAGACTTTTAGTGTCAAAAACCAAAACATTACAAGAGATTGGATGGGAATCTCACCACAAGCTGAGCTCTAACACCCTTTTGAATGGCCACTCTTATTGTATAAAAATTGTATATTAGGTTTTTATACAATTATTTTATATTTATGCAGATTTCTCTATATAAAAATTTGTTTTCTTCAGGACTCAACTACGCAAGGTTCTGCCCAATTTTATAGAACTTTCAGAAAGTTTTTGTTTTTCGTGAGACATTTTAAATCTCTTTAAATCTATAGAAGTATTTATTAAGTAAACCCTTGTAAATTTACCCGCTCTTCGTGGCGCTCATTGATATGTTCTTCACGGCTATATTATTTGGAACTATATTCATTCATTGATCCCCGCACAAAACTCTTAAGATTTTCGGTAGTTACCTTTTTCATCTTTCTTTTTAAAGCACTAGTTTTGCATGTTGACTCCCTAGAACCCGATAATCAGAACTTGATAATATCTATTTATAGTTTTAGAGTCTTTAGAATCACTATATGAATCAAAAGATCAAAAACCTATACACAAATATGCCAGAATCCATATACCAATGACAATTAATTAGCTAAAAAGTAATAATTATCATATTAATTTAGGCTTGGTAAACAACGCCGCATAGAGTTTTTTAATTTTGGTTTGTAATATTAGTATAATACCATCTATTCAAATGTCATTTAACTAAAATTGCTAAATTTCGTTGAAGCATTAGTTGCAGCTAGGTCTCATTATAAACTTATGGCACTAAATTGCGATTGAAGTAGAACAACAACTTTGATAAAAAAAATGGAAGCATGTTTCTTTATCAGACATCGAATAAAATTAGACATTTTCTCCTTGTATACAACAACTAGATAATGAGTGTTAACTAAAAGTTTAGAAGGAAAAGCAAGATAAGAATTATTACAATGATAATACTTACTTTGATTTTATTAGTATAATATTTTACTTCTTTTTAATTAAGGATATGGCTTACTGCTCACGGGAGAAAACCTTGGAACTTCTAATATAGAAGAAAAGAAAATAAATATGTAAAATAAGTTATAATAAATGGAAAGATGACTCTGATGCTCGATCAGAAATCACAGGAATTTTTTTCTTCAAACAAGAACCATTTTTATAGGTAATAAAATATTGGAATTGGGGCCCTATGCCATTGCCTAGCTGGCCTATAATCAACGACGTCCCTGGATCGAACCTAAGATTGAGCTACGGATCAATTGGGAAAAAGCAGAACCCAACTTGAATCTTGAGCAACATCTCGGGAATGGTGACTTGGTGGGAATTTGGTTTGATGTCATCGACAATCTTCTCCACATTTATGTGGTGCAACTGAACTAGATAGCTAGGTAAGGGATTCCATATGTGCTCATTGTTTTCTTTTTTCGTTAGTTTACTAAATATGTTCAAAGTTGATCAGTTGGGTTAGTTGAGAAATATAGTGTTTCTCAATCACTTCCTGATCCAGTTAAGGTCTATGAGGAACTCAAACAATGGTATCCAATTGCCAAGACATTTTCTAAGGATTTGTCATTGTGCTTGGTTTCATATTTTAAGCATTTTGTGTAGACCATTGCTTATCAAATGAAATATAAGATTCTACATAGAAAGTGAATGATGTACATTCAGACCATGTGTTCCAAAAAAACCCATTACCCTGATGATATTTCTTTCTCTCAATTGTTGCACATAGAGAGTCAAAAACCAGACTAGATTCGGTCAAGCTCCCAAGCTCTCTTCTCATGAATCAGAGTTCACAATGGGTTTTGGATATAACATTTTGTTTGATTACCTAGGAATTCAGGGAAATCGTAATGTTGCATTACGCTCTTTTAATCTTCTGACTTTACCAAATGTTAAGTTTATTAGTTTTTTGCCATTTTAATGGCAATGCGAGTTCTGCAGATCATAGGCGTCATTGTGGTAGTGCAATTCTTAGTTTGTTAGTGGTCATTACATTTTACAGAAACTGGAAATTTTGGATTATGAGCTTTTATCTTCTTTATGCTGCTTCATAGCTTGCAAATTGCTAAATATTTCATATCTCATGGGTGCAATGACATGCTTTACAGGATCGCAGAATAAGGAGGTGAATTAGATATGGGATGGATAATTATTACACTTTTGAATTATGGGAGTGAGAAAATGGTTGTTGTTGCTGGTTAAAGTTGAAGATTACATAGCCGGATCTGATTTTTTTTTTTTTGCGGCATGCATATGTTTGCCCGTATATTATGAAGTATATATATAAGTAAGGAAAAGAACCATTAATATCTTTTATGTCGCCAGACTTCCAGACTAAGACCTGCTACTTTGTTGGTTTAAAAATTTAGGCTTTTGTTTGTACGTATGAGCAGTAACGCACTGTTAGGTTTGTTGTTCCCTCGATGCATGTTGCACATGGTTAAAATGCAAAGGATGACAAGATATTTTCTTTAATACGTGTACTTTAAGATTTAGCAAGTAAAGGAGCAGAGTGAAAACGCGGGGTACAATAACCACTCCCAACTATTTCGTTCGGCAATCTGTATAAACTAAACTCCAATATAATTCTGAGTGCACCAAGTTAATGACTCTTAATCAAGAAAGATATAAAATAGCTTTACCTCTTTCTCAACACAATCACTAAATAAAACAGATAGAAATCCGTGAACCTGATTGTTATGAGAATACTCGGATGGTACCAAAGACCAGTGTCCGAGTGTCAATCAAGTCATATCCAACAAACAAGGTCGGATTTGTCAACTGTGATTGAACTATGCACAACCTGTGATATTTCAATTATATTAAGAAAATATAATGGGGAAAAGAAATAACACAGACACCAGAAATTTTGTTAACGAGGAAACCGAAAATGCAGAAAAACCCCGGGACCCAGTCCAGACTTGAACACCACACTGTATTAAGCCGCTACAGACTCTAGCCTACTACAAGTTAACTTCGGACTGGAATGTAGTTGATCCCTAACCAAGTCTCACACCGAAGGTACAGTCGTGTTCCTTACTCGTATTGAATCTCGCAAGACTTTGCACACTTGATTCCCCTAGCTGACGTCCTTTACAGTTTAGAAGTCGCTACCACCCAAATTCGAAGACTTATAAACAATTTGTCTCCCACAGATAAGTCTATTTTATTTGTTGTTTCCGTCTTAAGATAAAGATTAATGTGAACAAGAAACTCAACTAATAATTCGGTCTTAAACTCCCGAAGAGCAGCCTAGAAATATTAGTCACCTCACAATAACCTAACTGATTAACATAAGAAGTTATTGCGGAATCACAAGAGTCTGAGATGAAAAAACTGTTGTGATTACTTTTTATATCTTACTTATCAAAGATAAATCTCGAGAAAATCTTAGAGAAGATTAAACTCAAATACGATAGAAACAGTAAGATCAGGATACGCAACTACAGAGAAAATAGTTGGACCTGGCTTCACGAATCCCAAATGAAGTCTTTAAGTTGTTAAACCTAATAATGGTTTTCAGAAGAACTGGAAACCTACGTTAATGGAGAATCGAATCTAGTTTGCAACTAGGATACACAAGGGTGTCGAGATTAGGTTTCGCAGATGCTAGAGTTCCCCCTTATATAGTCTTTCAAATCAGGGTTGCTTACAATCAAAGCTAAGATAGCTTAATAAACAAGCAATTAATATCCACCGTTAGATGAACACCTGATTTAAGATTCAAGCTAATTTTACTTAGAAAATAAGCAATCAATATACACCGTTAGATGGTTTAGCTTGATACAAACAAATGAAATATACCTATATTTAGATATGGGTGAACCGTAACTAAACGTGTATAATAAGTTGGCTCAGTAACAATTAACCGAAGTTAGCCATATGAACACTTTTAGCTTTGCCATATTCATCTAACACTTCTAGACCATATCTGATAATCAATCAATCATGATAGATAATCAAATGAATGTTATAAGAGTTGTTCAAATGTTCACTATCTTATAGAAATATCCATGAACCATTTGAAACATATTCGGTTTGGTTTATAAGTGTACAAAGTACTTATACAAAAACAAAATCGTGAACATAATGCCACGGTTTGCAAACCAAGTTCGCATACCTTAATACATTAATATTCTAGGGACTTTAGTTCGCAAACGAACCTGAGTTCATGAGTATAGACAATAATTACCATACAAGTATGTGAACGAGTTGTCATACTTACTGATTTTAGAACCTAACCACTGAGTTCGCAAACCAAGTTCGCGAACTACCGTTTCGGACCTTTCCTAGTCTTGCCGTTCGCAAACACTGTTTGCAAACCTTAGTTCCAGACCCATCACATATAAACTCGTTCGCAAAAAAGAGTTTCGGACCCAAACTAGCACTTCACAGTTCGCATACTGGGTACGCACCGACTAGCTATGCCAATGTTTGTTGAGGACAGTTTGTGTTCGAGTTGTGAGAGGCCTATGGATATCAACGGTGACCATGCACTTTACTGCGCAAAATATATTGGTCTTAAGTTCCGACATGATATGATTAGAGACGCCATCGCATACATGTGTTACAAAGCTGGTGTTGCCGCTAGGAAAGAGGTTTCTCTAGGCTTCTTCTCTGACAATGATAATGCCACCAAACCTGCTGATATCCTTGTATATAACTGGGAGGATGGGAAAGATGTGTGTTTTGATGTCACAGGTGTTTCACCTTTCACTAGTGCAAGAACCCGTACTTTCACGCCTGGCTAAGCTATTTCCGACGCCGTCACTCGCAAATACACCAAATACTTGGATAAATGCTCATTGCACGGTTATGGTTTTCATGCACTAGCCTTCACCAGTTTAGGAGAATTGTGTGAAGACATGATTATACTTTTAAAAGGGTTGAGGAACTTCTTGGCCAGCCATGATGCCAAGCCAACTATAGGGTAGGCAGTTCACTCTTCCATAAATTAGGCATTATTATTCAAAAGGGAGTTGATGTCCAGTTTGTAGCTAGGCTACCCAACCAATGCTTTGTAAGAACTATGTTAAAGTTTAATATTTTATCAAATTTAATGTAAAATTATATAGTGATTTTTTTAATTCAAAAAAAGGATAAACTACAAACTTTTGGTGGGCAACCTAGCAACAAGCTGGGCACCAACACCCTTTTGAATAGCAATACCTAATCTATGAAAAATAAAACTACCAAAACCACTACTAACATCCTTGCTAACTAAACAATTCTTCAGATGCTTGAAAAAACATAAAGTATTATCTCCAAGTTCCCCTAAAGTAGAGAAAGCTAAACACCCAAACCATAGCCATGAGATACACACTTGTCAAATTTAATTAAAACTAAAATTGGTTACTTAATATATTAAAATCAATTTTGATTAAGTAAAAGCTGACTAGGATGGGATCACATCCTCTAAGTGAATGTTTAAAATTAAACATTTACTTAGAGGATATAAACCCAAAAGTAGGTCACATCATCTACACATTGGCTTAAGAAATTAGAGTCAGAGAAGGATTATAGGTAAAATGGATGTGTATCCTATATGAATTTAGACATTTATCTTCACAAACGCTTTTTTTTTCCTTCACAAACGTTTCATTGGAGAAGATCTAACACCGGTGGAAATTCGGCAGGTACCAATCATCTCAAACATCTGCTACAAGCTTATGGAAATTCGGCAGGTCAACACATCAACATATCAAAATCTACAATCATCCATCACCCGAAGCTAGAACAACACCAACTGGATCAACTAAAACAAGCCTTCAACATCAAACCCCGCCCCCCCCCCCTCCCACCCACCACATACCTAGGAGTGCAATTTAAACATGGGAGATCTTCCAGCCATATCTTTGCCCCAATCCTTCAGCGCCTAACTCGAAAGGAAAAAGGTTGGATGACTAAATGCCTAAACCAAGCTGGCAGATTCGCACTCATAAAATCGTCCCTTACCCCTGCAGCCAATCACCTCATGCAAACACAAACCCTTCATACACACATCCACACAAAAATAGATCGTATTACAACAAATTTTTTATGGGGACACGACTCTTCCATCAAGTAGCTCCACCCACTAGGAAGGGACAAGCTATACAAACCCAAAGCTCAGGGAGGACTAGGCATCAGGAGCAGTAAAGAGCACAACAAAGCACTTCTAATGAAACGAATCTGGAACATTCACGAAAAACCTACCTCCATTCTAGCCAAATTATATAATGCAAAATACCTCAAACAGACACCCATTTTCGAAAACATCCATCCTCTCCCATCATCTACCATCCCACAATGGAGACAATTATCATCGCTCATACCAACCTTTAAACATCATCTCTTTCATCAAATTGGTAACGGATTAAACACCCCTATCCAATCAAACTGGATTCCACAATTCAATAACAATATTAACCATACCCTATGCTATCCCATTCAATCGGTTGCTGACATCATCGACCCGTCAACAAGGAACTGGAATCATGATACACTGAAAATACTTCCCCAGGCTATAGTTCAACGAATCGTCAGCATTCCCATCCCACGGAACAACCAACCAGACAAGATCATTTGGCCTTTTACCAAAATCATAAAATATACGACAGCATCAGGATATAACTGCATTATGAACGACTCTGTACAAACCCATCAAAACCCTCTCCCACCAACTATCTTCCTTTGGACACTCCCGTGTCCCCCAAAAGTACAACTTTTCTTGTGGAAAGAAATTAATGAGGGTCTACCAACGCTCAGCATTCTCAACCGCATCCAACTCACCAACTCTAACCTATGTCCCCAATGTAGTTCTAGTCCTGAAATGTCCAGTCACATTATGCTTCATTTCCAAACAATCATTGATTCCTGGAACCTCCTACTAGCTAATCTAACAAACAACCAAAACCCTACTTATAACATACCCACCTTACTTCCCCATCAGACGACAGTCTCCATGCTCCTCAAAACAAAAGCTCCTACCCCAGTCACCACAATTTTTTGCTTCCTTCTTTGGTCCTTATGGATAGCTAGGAACGACGCAGTCTATCGCCAACAACTTCCAAATCCGACGAATATAATGCAGATGGCCATTAAACTCCAGCAGGAATATACCTGGGCTCAAAACCACCAACCGCCAGTCCTCCCTGGGATGCAACCTTATCCGAACTCAGCGCAAACAACGCTAGCAACAACAACCATCTTCGTCGGATGGCTCAAACCCCACTTCGATTGGATCAAAATTAACACAGACAGAGCAGCAAGAGGATATCCTGGAATTGCGGGAGCAGGTATTATATGCCGAAACGAGGAGGCCGGTATAATCTTAGCAATAGCTGGGTATCACCACTGCACTTGCAGCAGAAACTTGGGCCATGCTCATCGCTTCTAGAACGACAATGGAACGGGGATGGCCAAAAGTTCAATTTGAAACAGACTCAGAGAACTTAACAAGATTTCTAACCTCGGACGCCGACGCTCCATGGTATATTTAGGTTTACCCAAATTCAGCAATATACTATTAGGCACGTCTACAGAAAAGGAAATCAAGCAGCGGACGGTCTGGCAAATCGTGCGGCAGATGATTGCTCCATAGGAAGCCTCACAACAACAGTGTAGGACAATGTAATACCCCCACCTACAAGTTCTATTGTAATAGCTGACTTTATGGGCATAATATTCTCGCGTGTAATCTTGGTTTAACTTAATAAAATGTATGCTTCACAATAACTTATTTAATAAGCATCTTAAATATGGGTGTATCATAAGCACTATACTACTAACAGTACCTTATACTTGTTAACTTTTCTCTGGTTTTCTTCTTCTATTCTTTTTCTCTCATTGCAATAAAACAAAGACGAAGCGAGCTATCGAGAGAAAACCTAAAAGTAGGAGAAGAAGATTACGAAGAAAGTTACCGAGATTGTGTGTTTCAATGGCAGAAAACAAACAAATCCCTCCATCAAAATATGATTTAGATGCAAAATGGGATGCTTGTCTTGATCTAACCGTACGTCGAACAGTTTACTCTTCTCTCGCTGGTGCTTTTGGTGGTCTCCTTTTCTTCAGTGAGTTTATTTGTTTACCTCCCTTTTTTCAAACATTACTATTTTCTAGGGTTTTGGTTTTGGTAGTCATAGATATTGGGGATTACACAAGCTCAGAAGAAACTTTAATTCGGATTATTTGTTTTGTTATCATTGTTTTTAGTATCTAATTTGTTTTTGGAGTTGAGATTATTTGTATGGAAACCTGTTTGGATGCCTCCGATTTGACATTATTTGGGGGTTTCTTTTCATTCAAGCTATTAAATGTGCCCTAGATTAGACAATTTTGATTGTGATTTGACGAAATTAGGGGTGGAATGTGAATGTTTGTATTTGGGGAAATACAAAATTTGGGAAGTATGGTGAAGGGTATTGTGAGAGGAAACTTGAAATGAAAATGTTTGATGGGATTATGATATCATTACTGTTAGACTTTTAGTGGTGATAATCTTAGTAGGAGGAGTTCCATGTTAATGGTCTGAAATAATGTTGGCCAATTTCATTACCCATTGTATTCTCCATGCTTACTAGGTTTGATTGGTTATTATTTAGTAGTCTTTGTATTTGATCGTAGCCACTCATGGTGGTGCGCTTTGAGTACAGTTTTCTTCACGGACCTTGTTTACTCATCAAGATTGTATTTACTCTGCCATATAGTAATTTTTTGGTTGTATTAATCGTAGATGTGTTGATTATTTGATACAGGGAGTCCTGTGACTCGATGGGCATCCATAGCCCTTGGTGCTGGTATAGGTATTGGATCGGCATACACAGAGTGTTCTCACAAATTTGAAGGGTCTACGACGAGGTTGCCATCTCCTTCTGAAGTTCCTCAAAAGCCAATTGTTGTTGAGGCTGAGGTAACTATCGTTTCTGTTTGAGTTGTCTAAATTTTGCATTTTGTGTACTCCTGCTTGTGGTATTATAGCTGAACTTCAACACAACACTAAGAAAGATTTGTTTTTATCAGACTCACACTTACATCATTAATGCCAGTGACAATCTTCTTCTGAATGAGTTATGTGGACAATCAAAAGAATTATTATGGAAGCTTTTTTTCTTTTTCTTAGCTCAGAAATAAACCCTGTTAACCTAGCATGAATTTAGGATGACCAAGCATCAGAAACATAGTAGAACTCATGATTGAATGGACAAGTGCACTAGCGATTTATGATACAAGTGTTGCTATAGACAGAACTATAGAACTGTTTGTGAAATTAGCATCACAGTTTAGTTTATATCATGCTAGCAGATCCTATTGACATGCAAGCGTGAGAATTCCATGTATACTGCATTTATTTCACTTCCAGTGTTTTTAAATCGACTCTTACATTCATTAGATTATCATTATTGGTGGATTAGGGAATATTCCCTCTTTCCTGTTTTGTAACATGTGGCAATCTTAGGGGAGGAGTTTAGAGGATTAGAAAGAAAAGGATCTAGTTATAATAGTATATGAGGAAGAGGTATGACAACCATTAGCATGAGAACTCATGCATGTGTCTGTGACAGTTCAATACCATCATATCCTCAAAATCAACTCGGCCTTGGCCTAATGAACTGAAGTCCATCTGTTATGTTTATGAATATCTTCATCAGGTTTTTTGCTTCATATATTGTGACATAGTAAAACAATCTGATGTGATTTTTTTTTCCATTCTGAAATCTTTTGAAATATGGTGTCCTGTATCTTTCTGTAGGCAGGCTAGAGTATATCGCTGCCCGCGATCCTTTTTCCACTAGACAAACATATAATACACAAACGAAATGATCTATTTTTTCAAATATTTGTTTTCCTGACACCACCTTAATCTCCCATTCTTCCATCTATGCTTTTCTCTTAAAGTGGACTTCCAAGTTATGAAGTACATCATTTCTGGTCGTCTTTGTTTGCTATACTGCTATCCCTTTTAATTAGTGTAAATTTATCTGAAAATGAAATTTCAGTTTGTATTACCAACTACTACGAATATCATTTCTCAATCAAAGATTTGATAGAAGTCAACAATATTATTGGATTAGCTATAGTTTGGAGTGCAGGTCTATTATTAATATGCTGTTAGATATTTATGACCAGATAATCTAAGGATTAGGTACATCTGATAGGAAAATATTTCTTAGCTGTACTGCCAAGAATTCTAGTTCGATGTATTCTTGCATTTATGCAACAACTCTAGTTCGATGTATTCTTGTATTTTTTTTCTTCCATTTATTATAAACTTGATTCCAGACATGATATTTACTCAAAATATGCACCAAGTTTACCGTATTTTTATTTTTCTTCCCAGGGTGAGCAGAACTAATGGACTGGAGTTTGGTTAGATCTCAAAAACTATGGGAATTTCAAAATATTATTGGCTTTTTGTAAGTTGAGTCTGTTGATGTTTCACTTCTCCCAGCAATGTTAAACTGGGGTTACTTTCTCAGATGGATGAGTTGAGATACTTTCCTGGTTTCTTGAAGGAATTCTGCAGCCTTTTTGTGGGTTTTGATAAAATAAACGTGTACATCTCGAGTTGAGGTCTTAGATACTGGGAATGCTTTCTATATGATATCTTAGAATATGTCATACGCCATACATCATCAGGGAACTAACTTTGTCAAGCAAATTTTTTCTTTTATGCTTTATCAAAAAAAGTTCCATCAGGTAGTAAATCAGACCTAGTTTAATTTACCTAGGTTTTACCTAAACCTTTCTATGATTATTGGGTAGGCAAATGTGCAGAAGTTTGAAGATCCCTAATCCCAATGTTCTCGATTCATTCCAAAATTGTTATCATGCAAAAATGGATCTCAGGCTTTATATTTTGCTGAGTTGTTTGCATTTGAACTGAGACTGAGATACAGTAGTCTATGTAAGTTCGTATTGAGAAACTGTATAGCTGATTTCCAAGGTTTCACCAATTTTTTTTTTTTTTTTTTTTTTGATCAGAATTTACAGTCCATAATTGGGTATGTTGGAATGGGATTAGAAGTTAATGTTTGGCGTCCGGACATGAATAGTTGGCCACACTACTAAGTTGGGCGATACTCGACTGTAGATTTACAGGAGCAAGCACCCAATCCCAACTGGCTTTCTTTTTTAATGGGATTCAATGGAACCACTTCCCACCATCTCCCAAATGACAACACCACCGTATCCAGAGATAAAAACCATTATCAGCACCATGACCTGCCCTGCATGCTTGCCATCTGTTAGAGGGGGTTAAACAAATTTCATGGGGGTTACCAATCTAGTGGGTCCAGTGGTGAGGTTCGTTTTGTTTTATATGGATTGGTAAACCCCCTGTGGAATTCAATAACACCCCCTGTAGCAGCCTTGCTTGCCCTGTTACTTTGCTTGTTATCTAGTTCGAGTGAACAAAAACAGCTCAAATTTCCCTCCAAAAATACACAACTTCAAAAAAAAAAAAAAAAATCACAGAAGAAAGAAATCTCAATGATGGGTAGTTTGATTCTAGAACCAACTAGAAAACCTCCTCAATTCATTCCAAGAACTAAAGAACAACAAAAGTTATCACTCATATTACAACAAAACCCAACTCTGAAATTACACCAACTCAAACAAATCCACGCTCAAATATTCCATAAATCACTTGAACAAGACAATATTTTGATCACAAAAGTGATCACAGCTTGTTCTGATTCAGGTACAATGGATTATGCAACTCGGGTATTTAATTATTTTCTCGAACCTGATCTCATTCTTTGTAATTCAATGCTTAAAGGTTACACTCAAAACCATATGTTTCGAAAAGCCCTATTTTTGTATCTTCAGTTTTTACAAAATGGGTTTTCCCCTGATAATTATACATTCCCGTATATACTTAAAACATGTGCTGCGATGACGATATGTAGATTGGGCCAACAAATTCATGCTTCTCTGATTAAGAATGGAAGTGTTTTGGATGTTTTCGTGTTCAATTCGTTACTTGATATGTACTGTAAGTGTGGGCAGAGTGAATTTGCAATGAAGGTGTTTCAGGGAATTTCTGAACCAAGTTCAACTTCTTGGAATATAATGATTTGTGGGTTTTTAAGTTCTGGTGATTTAATGTATGCACAGAAGCTGTTCGATGTAATGCCTTATAGAGACGTATCTTCTTGGAATACAATGTTAAGTGCTTATGCGAAATGTGGGGAGTTGGAGAATGCGAAGAGATTGTTTTATGAGATGCCTGTGAGGAATTTAGTTTCTTGGAATGCTTTGATTGCTGGGTTTTCGCAGAATGAGCGGTTTGATGAGGCTTTATCCACGTTTTCGGAGATGTTGAAGGCTGGAATTAGACCTGATAAAACTACAATATTATCTGTTGTTTCAGCTGTAAGCGCGATTAGTTCTCCTGAAGATGATGTTGTTAAACAAGTAGTTGGTTTTGCGAGAGGAATAGGTTCGGTTTCTGTATTAACAGCAGTTTTAGATATGTATGCTAAGCTTGGGAGAATTGATGATGCACGAGCGATTTTTGATGAAATTTCGGAAAAGGATCTTGTTTCATGGAATGCTATGATTTCAGGGTATTCACAAAACCAAAAGCCGGCAGAAGCAATACAGTTATTTCGAGATATGCAATCAGAGTGCAGAGTTAAAATAAAAGCTGACAAGTTGACCATGGTTAGCTTGATCTCTTCCTGCTCACAGATGGGGGCATTAGCTCTTGGGGAATGGGTTCATACTTACATCGAGAAATTTGGTATTGAGTTTGATGAATATTTGGCGGCTGCACTTGTTGACATGTATGCGAAATGTGGAGATTTAGATCGATCTAGGCGGATTTTTCAGGAGATGCCAAGAAAGGATGTAGCCCTGTGGAACTCAATGATCAAAGCGCTGGCAATTCATGGGGAAGGAAAAGAAACACTAGAGATTTTCACTCAGATGGAAAAGAACTCCGTGACACCAAATGATATTACATTTATAGGATTGCTTAATGCATGTAGTCATGGAGGTTTTGCTGAAAAGGGTTTGAAGTTATTCAGTTCAATGCAGAGCCAATATCAGATTGTTCCACGAATAGAACACTACGGTTGTGTTGTTGATCTCCTCTGCCGAGCTGGACGCCTTACTGATGCTTGTGATTTTGTAAAAAAGATGCCCATCAAGCCTGACAAGGTTATTTGGGGTGCACTTCTTAGCTCATGTCGATCCCACCAGAATGTTGAATTGGCTGAAGAAGTTGCTCATAAGCTCACTGAGCTGGACCCGAATCATGATGGTACTTATGTGCTTCTTTCAAATGTTTACGCTTCTGTAGGGAAGTGGAGAGATGTGAAGAAAGTGAGGGATCAAATGAAGGCACAAAACGTGCAAAAAGCTCCAGGTTGTAGTGCAGTTGAACTGGATGGTGTTTTGCATGAGTTTACAGCAGGGGATAAAACACACCCTAGATTCGAAGAAATATATAAAGCTTGGGATGAAATCGTAAAGAGAATCAAGCCAATGGGTTATGAGCCTGACACAGGATTCTCGCTAAAGAATCTGGATGAAGAAGATAAAGAAGAAGCGTTGAACCGTCATAGTGAAAAATTGGCTTTGACATTCGCGCTCATAAGTACTGAACATTCAGAACATAAACCAGCAATCAAGATTGTGAAAAACCTGAGAATTTGTGGGGATTGTCATACAGCCATGGAGTTTGTATCAAAACTTGAAGGCAGAGAGATAATAGTTAGAGATCGAAACCGTTTTCATTACTTTAAAGCAGGATTATGTTCTTGTGGAGGTTATTGGTGATATATGGGATAAAAAAAAAAATCAAAGTAGCTGCAATTTTTTGGTACCATCACCTTGCAAAGTAAGTAAAACTGAAAACATTCTTCATTACTGTAAGACACTTTATGTTCTTGCCTATGTTTCATGGTTTAAAGCTGTATAAATTATTTGTCCTGTATACTTGTCAGTTTATTTGACGATGTATAAATTACTGTAGCAAAAGACATTCCTGAACAAATATATGGAAAAAAATAGTAATTACAGTAAAACTTAAATATTAATTTGGAAACTAAATTTCAGAATAACTTATAAAACTTTGCTTTTAACTTAAAACAATGACTCTTGCTTCTGGAGATATAGTAAATAGGTGGTTGGATGTACACTCAGAAACTGGTTTTTGATTTAAGTCAAAAGTCAGTTTGGCAATTTATATTTTTTCAGAATAATTTTTAGAAGCAAAAAAATCAGATTTTTTGTGAAGTAAAATAGTTCTATAAAAAAAGACTTATGCTACCTCCGTTTCAGTAAAATTATATTTTGTCTTTTTCATTTTTATCTAAAAGTATCACTTTTTCTAAAACAGAGCAAGTACAAGCTCTAAATGCCCATCGGGCACAAACCTTACCAGGATGCTGAATGAAACAGACTGTGATAGTCCACCTTGGTCGCATTCTAGAAGGTACTAATGTGAACACATTGACGCAATGCGTGTGACCGGCTCCTGTGACAACTAACAACCTCCTCGTTTCAAAACGTATAAAATGAATTCTTTCTGTTAACTTCATTCTCTCTCTCAAACAGATATTTTCTCCCACTTCAAAAAGAAAAAACTAACAAAATTTGAAATTGATCGATCAAAATTATCACAGATCGGATAAATTATGGTTGAGAGTGTCGGATTAGATCAAACAGAAACCGGCGGAGTTTCCGGAATCTCCACAGATCTCTCTGAAACCGATTCTTCTGTGTTATTCTCTAAATCAGCACCACCAAAGGTTCCTCGCAGGCTTCAGAAGAGACTCATGGAGTGTAAGAATAGTTCTGCCACAACTGGTGAAGAAATTGAATCAAAGCTCAAAGAAGCCGATCTCCGTAGACAAGTGAGTTTTCGAAGGACAATTAATTTTGAAATGTACTTGTTAGTTCAAATATCGTCAATTGTCATTTGATTAGATTCACACAAGTTATGAACTTCAAAGATTGATTTAGTCAGTGATTTTGATTATTTAGTTCAACTCTTAGGTTTGTAGTATGTCTATTTCAGATGCCATATTGATCTCAATTTCTGAATTTTGAAGAGACATGATCTTTTTGAGATTGATGGTCACCTTTTAAGAAATGTTGTTAATAAATCTTGCCCTCGTTGTTGTTGTTTATTGGAGCAATTTTATTTTCTTCATGTGATTGATTTTTGAATATGATTTGCGTGTATGTGGTATATCTGTAGCAATTTCATGCCTGGTTGTCCAACAAGGCTAGGGCAACACAGAAAATTTCTTCACAGTCTTCACCATGTAATGAAGAGCCTGGTCGACGCCTTGAAGCTAAACTTCATGCTGCTGAACAGAAAAGGTAATTTTTTCTTTTTTATTCCTTTTTGGGTCTTCTATTTGCAAACATGTTTCGTTACTTAAGAACTGTTCAAATTGATAGTTTGATTCTTAGTTGTGTGCTTAAGTATAAAGTACAAGATGTTCTTCTGGCACAACTAAATAATAGTTCAGTAGCTACATAATGTGAGCCGCCGCATAATATTAGTTCAGTAAGACCTACGAACATGTTCAAGCCATCTTATCTCGTCGAAATTGTTACATAGTACTTATGCCTTGATACTTTTGCTTTTGGACTGAAATTAGGTTTTCGGGTTAGTTTCTCTTTTTCTCTATCATGCACACACACTCAGATACACATGCAAAGGAGGTGAAAGTAGTGAGAAAGGACCACTTAATATTCTGTATGATGAGGGAAGCATTTGAGCCTTGTGGATCTTTTGCTGTGTTGATAGGATTTAACAACCTTTAGTTCTATCCAACAGGTTGAGCATTCTGTCAAATGCGCAGATGCGCTTAGCAAAATTAGATGAGCGGAGGCAAGCAGCTAAAAGTGGAGTGGAAACGCGTTCTGAGAGGCAACGTGAGGAACTTAGTGAAAAAGTTGAACTGAGGGTGCAGAGGGCAGAAATAAACCGAATGCTCCTCCTCAGGGATTACAGGCAGCAAAAGAGTGCCACAAAGGAGAGAAAGGCTCACTCGTTGTTGCAGAGGATGATTCGCGAGAGGAGGTACAAGGATTTTGTACATACTGCCGTCAATCAAAAACGTGCAGCCGCCGAGAAGAAGAGGTTGGGATTGTTGGATTCTGAGAAGACAAGAGCATGCAGTAGGGCAATGAAAGTGCGGCGGGTGGCTAGGTCTGTTCGACACCAGCGAGAGATTGAGAGAAGTACAATGAAGGACCGCTTGGAAGATCGGCTTCAGCGGGTACATGCAAATCTTATTCTTCCCAATCATTTTTGTGATTCGTGACATAAGTAGTTTATTGTTATCTGTTGTTTTTGTCGGTTTAAATCGCCAAGATTTCTCTTAGTTTTTTCTATTAACTTCTTATGTCACATGAACAGGCTAAGAAGCGAAGAGCAGAGTATTTAAGGCAAAGAGGAAGTCTTCAAAGTTCTGTTCATGTTAATGTGCATAAGATGCACAGGCAGGGCGATTTTCTTTCAAGAAAATTAGCATGGTATGTATGCTGATCTTGCATATTTGACTTCTATATGGTATATTATATAGAGTGTTTTCCATACCTTAGTCAAGCTGTGTTCTTTAAGCATGGAAAATGGTTTATTTCCTGTTGATAAACACAGTTATTTGTAGCTATTACTTAAATTATTTACTAATGTAAGTCTAAGCTTGAAAAGGTAATCATGATATTCCATTTTCTCAGCATGAAAGTCTCAAGTGTTCAGGTATCTGAAATTTTAACTTATTCCGAGCTGTTTAATTTCTTGTGAAAGTTTTTACTAGTACTTTTCATATTCTTTTTCAATCTATATTCTTCCTATGCTAAAACTATTTCATGTCAGGTGCTGGAGGCGGTTCCTGAGGTTGAGGAAAACCACCTTTGCTTTAGCTAAAGATTATGAGGCATTGGGAATAAGTGAGAAACATGTTAGACTGATGCCGTTTGAGCAGCTTGCTCTTCAGATTGAATCTTCAGCGACAGTTCAGACTGTTAAAGCGTTATTTGATCGTCTTGATAGCCGCTTTACACTGTCGCAAGCTTCTACTGTTACCAGTCGTACTTCTAGTTCAGGCAACATTGATCACCTACTCCAACAACTTGCTTCTCCAAAGCAAAGAGGTCCACTTTCTAATGCAATCTATAGCAGAGCGGCAAGGAAAGGACCCAAAGGAGATCCATGTCAACCTAAGTTATCAAGGTATCCTGTCAGAGTAGTGCTCTCTGCTTTTATGATATTGGGGCATCCAGGTGCGGTTTTCAGTGACCGTGGAGAGCTTGAAATTGATCTTGCCGAGTCCTCTGGAAAATTCATTCAGGAGTTTGAGGTGTTAATGAGAATTATATTAGACCCTCCCACTCAGTGTACCTACCAGGAGTCAGGGTCCACATTGTCAAGTAAATGGACCTTCAGAGCGCAGTTGGAAGCTTTTGATGCCGCATGGTGCTCCTATCTTTCTCATTTTGTAGCCTGGAAAGCTAAAGATGCTAGTTCTTTAGAGGAGGATCTCGTTAAAGCCGCTTGTCAACTAGAGCTATCAATGACGGAGAAGTGCAAAATAAGTATGGAAGGGGATAATGGTGTTCTTACTCCTGATATGAAAGCTGTCAAAAAACAGGTAATATTTGACACTTAACTCGTATCATTGAATCTACATGCATGCATATTGTGTACAAAATATTCTCCATTAGTCATCACTCAATTAGGATAGAACTCCCAGTCTGTCCATGCTGCTGCTGGTTATGTCTTGTGTTTAGAGTAGGATCGCCTAAATTAAGATTTTGAGCTTACAATTTCTGACCTATACCTATTATACTTAATTGATCTCTGGAAAGTTAATTAGATTGTGTCTTCTTACATTTGGTTCAGTCTCAGTATTAGGCAAAAATTGAGGTACTCTGCTATATTTTTACATCCTTGGTATGTTCCTTAGGTAGTTATTATTTACATAGATCTTATATAGCTGTTCTAGACATGCATTTACAATTACAAAGATAATGGTTACCCTGAATTCTTCTGTTGTTGCTAGGTCGCAGAAGATCAGAGACTTCTAAGGGAAAAAGTGAACAGTCTTAGTGGTTTTGCTGGAATTCAACGTATGGAACGTGCTCTATCTGATGCGAGATCCAGATTTCCTAAAGCCAGTAAGGGCGCAATTGTTTCCCAAGTTGCTCGTAGCTCATCTGCAACTCCATCCAGATCTTCTGCTGCCCCTTCTTCAGTTTCTACTTCAAATGAAGGAAGAATACCAGTTGATGTTGGTGAGAGACCGAGTAGTGTAGTTTGCTCCTTGTTTAAGACAGATGCTTCTTTCGCTATAAAGGAAGTTGGCTCCTCCACTTCGTCCAAGAGTAGTGATGCTAGTCATTTAGGTTCTCCGAGTGACAGGTTGGTTACAGATAATGAGATTCTTGTAAATGAGATTGTCCATGGGCATCAGGGTTCTATTGCTGACAACTTAAATTCCAGTAACCGTGACCATGAGAGTATCAAGGTTAGCACATATCTGTACTTGATGTGTATTGGATATAATTTTGAGAGGTCTAAATCTCAAGTACTAGATAACAATGGTATGCAATTCTACCAGTGACAAGCCTTGTTTTCATTCTGTTGCCTTATTTGTTAAGCAGGCAAACATAAAAGATGTAATGGAGAAGGCATTTTGGGATGGTATCACAGAATCTATGAGGCAAGAAGAGCCCAACTATGGCCGTGTAGTTGATCTCATGAAGGAGGTAAGGGATGAACTGTGTGAGATTGCTCCTCAAAAATGGAGGCAAGATATTCTTGACGCTATTGATCTTGAGATTCTCGCTGAGGTAATTAGCCTTAATGAGTTAATGCATAGCTAGTAATGTTAATGAGATCATTTTTGTTTATTTTTTGGAGCTCATAAACTATCCTTTTCTCTTTCCTTTTAGGTGTTGGCCTCAGAAACGTATGACATGGTTTATCTTGGGAAAATTCTGGAGTTTGCATTAGTCACCCTGCAAAAGCTTTCAGCTCCTGCTAACGAGGATGATATGATGGTTACCCACAAAAAGTTGATGAATGAGCTAGGAGAGATTTTTCAAGCTGGAGATAACTCAAATGTTTCTTTTGTCAATGCAACAGTCAAGGGTTTGCGCTTTGTTTTGGAGCAGATTCAGGTTTCTTTTTATGTGTTTCCTATTCGTTATTTGGTTCCACTTGTCTTATTCTCAATCTTTTAAGAAGTAAGTTTGCATGATAAGAATTCAAAAAATGTAAATTTGTGCAATAGTTGTTATGCTGGAACTTGGGTTACATCCTTATAGGTCCCAATCCTTCTTTTGAGGGCCATATATCTTTAAGTTGATGTCCATCATCTGACCTCAGCTAAAAGCAGCTAAACAAATACATTTCCCTAGGAGTATTATGTTAGAGTTCATATTTGAAACGTTCAACTATTGATAGTGTAAGCTCAAAAATTGAGCTGTAAACGTGAAATGTTGTGGCAGGCGTTAAAGAGAGAAATTAGCAGAGCACGTATAAGAATCATGGAACCACTCATAAAAGGACCTGCTGGTTTGGAATACCTAAGAAAGACTTTTACCAGTCGTCATGGACTTCCAGATGATGCCTCAAATGCTCTACCGCTTACACTGCGGTGGTTTTCATCTCTTCAAGTTAGAGCCCATCAGGAGTGGAAAGAACATAATGATTCCTTATCCAGTTTAACTACGGGAGGCGATAGCTCTTCTCAGAACCTTTTTCCCATGGTCACCCTTCGGACTGGTGGTAGTGTTTCTCTCTCATCACAAAGCCAGCAGATAACTTCATCTCCAAATATACTAAAAGCTGCAGGTTTGGCATATAGCTTTGGTGCAACTTCCGATACTTTTTATTGTATAACTTACCCTGACACCAGTTCCGCTTTCTTTGCATTTTATCAGGTATTCAACAACCAGAATGCAAAGGAGAAACTATTGATCTCTTGGTTAGGCTTGGTGTGTTGAAGTTAGTTAGCGAGATTGAAGGGTTAACAGAACAGATTCTACCTGAAACCCTTGAACTCAACCTCTCAAGACTAAGGATGGTTCAGACCCAACTTCAAAAGATTATTGTTATTTCTACTAGGTATGTAATTTTTTTAAATATTTTTTTGCACGACCCTAGTGAAGATAACTGCAAAACTTCGGCCTATGTTGACAGCTTAATACATGGCATTGTTATTTTATGTTGTCGATCTTGTCTAAACCGAATGTCTCTGTTGGTTGAAATACCAAGAATTTCTAATTGCTCTCATGCATAATTCGATACAACCTGTGACAGGTAACCATTTATGCAAGTGACAATAGAAAAATGCCGAAACCTTGCAAAATAATTAAGATTAAACATTTGATATTGTGAGTTTGTTTGAATGATTAAATCTCTGGATAGTCATGACTCATAACAGTTCATATGTCAGATGGTAACTACCATGACCAGTGATGACTTTTAGGATTATAATTACTATAGGTGCGGATTTGAGCCACAAAAGGAGCCATGAATCTGTCTATACATTATCTTGTGATTCTCATGGATCTGTGTACTAGTATTGACTTACTTTATATGTTTGTGAACAGTATGTTGGTTTATCGGCAAATCCTACTCAGCGAGAACTTAACCGCAAGCCCCACAGATATGGAAACTAAAATAACCACTTCCGTTAAGAAACTCTCTGAGCTCTTGGACCATGTCGAGGACGTCGGTGTTACAGAGATCGTTGAAACAATTAATGATCTTCCGGAAGATGGTGATTTGGAACTTCAAGCGAGGAAGAAAGTGATGGCAAACATGCTAACTAAGAGCTTGCAAGAAGGGAACGCCATATACACAAAAGTATCTGGTGCTGTTTATTTGGCAGCCAGGGCGATTATGCTTAGAGGAAGTGGATCTCAAGGAAAAGAACTTGCAGAGATGGCACTTCGACGGGTGGGAGGTGCTGGTCTTATTGATAGGGTAATTGATGCCGCAGAAATCTTGACTGTGGTTGCACAAGTCACACGTAATGTTCATTGGTCGTGGTATACCGAAGTTATCAAAAACTGGTCGTGATTCCTTCAATGTGAGGTAGATTCCATTATTTCACAGTTGACAAGTTAAAAAAAATCAAATAGATGTAATCTTCATTTTTTCCCACACCTAAACTGTGATTTGTGAAACCTAATATAGTTGCAGAATGCGTGCAATGTTCCATTACAAAAAACAATGTGTGAAACTGTGTTTTGATTAATAGCAAAAGAAGTAAATATACCCTTGAGTCTAAACTGTGGCACAAACAATTCTCTTTTCTACTTCACTGTCTAAAATTGGTACTTCAAAGATGTCAAAGTCTGGTTTTCTCCTTCTGGAGATGGCTCCCCATTGACTCCAAGAGGCTGTTGATTAAAATGATCTTGGCCAGAAAGACGACGATGATGGTTATTCCCATTTGGTACGTTGAGAAAACGGATGCGACACCGAGTGACTGGAGTATCCGCTGCACAGTTCTATGTTGCCGCTCCAGCTAGAATACGCAATGCTACGACGGTTTACGCGTCTTTCTTTTCCTTTGTAGGAAGATAGAAGGGTAAATCTGAAATTTCAGCGACAGTGTGTCCCACCCCGAAATCGAACCCCATGGCTCGCTTGGATTAACTAGGGGGCGAAGAAGAAAACTGGAGGAAGTTCTAAAAAAAATGGCTCCAGCGAAAAAGGGAAAATCAAAATCAAAAGAAACCAATTCTTCTTCTGCTGCTGCTGCTGCTAATAGTAATAAGTCGAGTGTTGTGGATACGAAATACCCAGCTTGTATTCGTGCTGTTCCTCCTTCTTCAGTTGGTATAATTATACACGCTAAACCTGGTTCCAAAATTGCCACAATTACAGGTCTGTCTACTCTTTTTCTCTTTCTTTTCTCTCTTTTTGTTTTTTGATTTCTCAGAAACACTGATAGTTGAAGTTATTGAATATGAAATCAGATTTTGATGACGAGGCATTAGGAGTACAAATTGATGCCCCAGCAAGAGATGGTGAAGCTAATGCTGCTTTGCTTGATTATATCAGCGAGGTAGTCCTTTCTATTATTTAGGGTTTTAAGATTTTCAGGTTGTTTTTACTGTGATCATCTTCTATCTGAATTTTGCTAATGAAGATATTAATACGAAAGAAATAGATATCAAATTGTACCAAAAAGGCATCCTGATGTTAATTGTGTTCTCTACTCATTCCTGTAGTATCACTGCAATTTGGTACATGTAACTTTGGTTCAAATTACTCCTGATTTCATTTTATTTTTATCGGCTGTTTCTGGTATCCAAATAGCTTTATCAAGATATGCAATCATTGGCCTTTGTAAGCATTCCCTTACATTTACTTGAACCTTGATCATTAGTGCACTCTAGTAACCCCTTATACTTCATAACTATTTTGCTCAATCTCATCAATAAATGGAATTATAAGCCTACTTTCAGGTTTTCCATGAGCTCAATAGCAACACGATTTGATAAATATGATTGTTTCAAATACAGTGGTACCCATGCAATTTATAAGATTTGATAGACTAAATGAAAGTGGATTTCTTTACCACTCCTTGAGTAAAGAACCAGTTCGCTGATAATGAAAGCTAGATCAAGCATACAAATGAGGATTACAGAATAATTTGAAGTCGAACCATATCGTTTCAACTATTTATTATTTGTGGTATCCTTGATTTCACCTTGTCTTCTTTGACCTATTTTCTTACCTTTTATTTTTACATTTTGTTTCTTTCCAGGTCATAGGAGTGAAGAGACGACAGGTTTCTCTAGGTTCTGGTTCTAAATCCAGAGACAAGGTGGTGCTTGTGGAGGAGACTTCCTTGCAAACTGTATTTGAGGCGTTAAGCAGTGCTTGCAAGTGACCATTGGAGAGGGTGGAAGAATCTGTTACCTGCCCCATGGGCCATGGAAATTTTCACAAAGCAGTGAACATGCGATTATATCTTCGTCTCAATTATATCTTGTTGTAACCCATATAAATTTTTGATAGTGGAAGCTTCCATGGTATCATCATATTTACATACAAAACTTTTAAAGTTCCAGTTTTGATAGTTTTGTTATCAACACTTTTATTTGGTACCTTGACATGTTCTGGTATTAGTTACCTAGAAGAATATATAGATATCCCAGTGGATAATACGTGTTTACCTTTTCTGACCTTCCAAGTACTGCGCACACCCAATGGAAATTGGTAATCACTATCCACTTCACAGTGAGCTAGCTAGAGATCAGTTCTCTTGTGGTACTCTGATTGTGGATGGATTTCTCAAGTTGAGTGGGTAAGAAATTTCTGATGATATTAACAACGAACTGTTTTTTTTGCGCACCGTGGCTTTTTTGATGGGGACCATCATTTTAATTTTAGTAGGACATTTAGAAGCAAACTGAAACCACCCCTTATCCACATATTTTAGTTAATATCCAGAATGCCCTTATATTATTTTAATAATAATTTATTTATTTTAAAATTTTGAATTTTTTGAATTTAATTTTTTTCTTCTTCTAGTTTTAATTTTTAAATTTAAATTATTAGTGTTTTCTTTTTTTTAATTTTTATTTATCACGTTTGGTTTCCCGATTCTAGCAATATGCAAATTCGTAGGTATTTTTCCCACAAACCCATCACGTTAATTCGTTTTTATTAAAAAAAGTTGAGTAGTAATCATGAAAATAAGGTGAAAATGGAAGTTACAATAGCAAGTTTGGTTAGTATAAATTTTTAAAAACCCTAGTTTGGTAACTGAATTTTCTGAAACCAAAAACACGAAAAACAGTTCGGCTAAAACGAAATTTGTTGACGTAGCCGAACGTTTCTATAAAACACCAAATGCAGAGTTCAGTTAGTTCGCAAAAAAATTCTCCTTAGCCGAACTCTTCTTTGTTAACCCATATGTTGAGTTCGGTTAGTTCGCAAAAAAAAATAAAAATCTTTGGCCGAACTCTTCTCTGTAAACCCTTATGTTGTGTTCGGTTAGCTCGCATTTTTTTTTTCCTGACCGAACTTTTTTGTTCATGTAGTTCGACTACTTTTTATTAATTTTCTCATTGTCGAACCTCATGTTTGGCTAAATTTTTTTCTTTTCTCCTAGCCGAACCAAATAAAAAAACAAAAAGAGTCTTAAGAATTTTTTTTTAAAAAAAAACAAAGAAATTAAAATAAAAAATAAGTAATTTTTTAATTAAAGGTAACTTAGTCATCTCCATCCTTTAGGACACCCCTTATAACTATAGGGTAGATATTTTTATCACATAATGGTCCCCCACCAAAAAAAGTGGTGCCTAAAAAAATCATTCTTAACAACGGAGACTAAGCCAAGAGGAATAACGGCCTCTGGCGATAAGTCAAGCGAAAAAGTCAACCCTAGTCAACAAAGTCAAACATCAATTCCCGTCAATTTTATCAAAAATTTATGTTTATCTTCCTTATCTTCTTCTTTGATTGTATCTTGATTGATCTTTTCTTCTCCCTTTTTTCCCCTTTTGTTCCCCTTTAATCTTTTCCTGTCCATCCTTATCCATCTACTTTGTTTTAACCTAATTTTAAATTTTCCCTTCTTTTCATATATCAGAATCTTTCAGTTTTTGTTGTTTAATTCTGATTCAGTGATGGCTAGTTTTAATGTGGGTTTTTGTTTTCTTTAGTTTTCTACAGAGTTATGCAGTATTGAAGACGTGTTGTCTGCATCAGTGATTGCAACAATGTCTCTCACTTTCAGTTGGCTCAAGTTTCATTGGTTACATGTCTGTTGGCGTATCTTCTATGCAGTGGTGCATCTTTATTATCATACTATAGGGTTTCTGTTATTACCTGATACATGGAATTTCAAGATTGGTTTTGGTAACTTTTACTATCTGCATCATAAACCTTGTATTATTGATTCAACACCTGGTGCGAACTTATCTTGTTCATCTTCTCTAATTTCAATACCTTTTAGTGTCTATCATCGACATAATTCATTCATAGTTACACCTACCTACTGTTTGTACTTTGAAATCTTATCCTCTTCATCTATAAATGCTTTTCAAATCATTATTTTTCTTTTATCCTTTCAAACCAACTATCCAGATATTATTCTCCATCTTCTGCTGATGTCTGATAATATTCAAAACATTTCACAACACATGGAGGGTATTTCTTTAGGAAATACTCCTTCTAAAGCAAGAGTTGTTGCTCACTCAACTACTGCTCTTTCTCAAGGCATCAAAGACTGGAAAATTTGTTTAGCTGGTAAGCTTTTTGCTCCTGGAATCATGTTGTGGCAGAATGCAGAAAAAGCTGCTAAGTTTATCTGGTCTCATCTAAAGCGTAATAACAGTTGGAAACTAATGGTGAGAGCTCTTGATCCTAATATCTTTGCTATTAGATTCTACACAACTGATGATAAAGATGCAATTTTGTTTGGAGGTGCTTGGAACTTTGATGGTCATCTAATAGTACTTAGAGATTGGCATCCTTCCTATCCTTATCAACACCTGAACTTTGACACCTCTCCTTTCCGGTTAGAATTTAAAAATCTTCTTCCTGAATTCACTTATCCAGAAATTTTAATGTTTTTTGCTGAAATTATGGGAGAAACAATTGTTGTTGAACCATGGAGTTCATCCAACTACTTCTACAAAATTCAGAGAAATGATAATGATGAATGTTAATACTCCGATGCTGAAAGGTATTCATGCTGCTAATGATGCAGGTGTTTCTCGCTGGGTGGGTTATTTTTTTGAAAAGCAGCCTTACAAACTATGGCCAGAATGTCGTGTTCCAAATCATGATTCTGACTTATGTGGTGATAGAAAGAATAGACGTATCAATATGGAAAGTAATATCAGAAATTTTGGTCCTGCTGTTGAACAAATAGTCTTGCCTGTTAGAAATCCAGAAGAGCTTGCTAATCTGTATATGCAACATGGCCATCAAAGAATATCAAATCTTAGAGAACCGGTATCTTTTGAGTCTGGTCCACTAGATGGTATGCTTTTGTCTTACTTCACAGCTATAGATTCGCAGTCAAATTCTTATATTGTACCAGCTAACAGAGCATTACCCCACCAGGATTCGGCTATGGTTGTGCCATGTACTGCTTCTAATAATCGTACCTTTACTAGTCGTAAAAGATGCCGAAATCTCAGCACTGCTGTACTCTCAGATGATGATTCTAATCAAGCTTGTACGAGTCAGCCTCGACATGAATCTACAAGGGGTAATCACTTTACTGAAGCTAATACCAATGTTAACTTTGAGTCATCTACCTCAGACATTGCTGCTACGAATCATCTTCTGAATCGTAATATCACTGATGCTGAACAACAGGTACCTTTAAATCCTTTTAAAAAACTTCTTGTTTTACTTTGTTTGCTTTTTATCTTCTTTACCGTTTGTTCTTGTCTTTCGTTTTTACACATGAAAATTATCTCCTGGAATTGCCAAGGTTTTGGCAATCCATCTACTAGGGATCACTTGCATTTATGCATTAATAATCATAACCCTGACATTTTCTTTCTTTCGGAAACGAAAAATCAGAATTCTACTATGCAATTCTATATGCAACAATTTAAATTTCCGAATTTTTGGTATGCTTCGTCAGTTGGTCTGTCTGGTGGTATCTTAATTGCATGGAAACAAGGCATTGATCTTAACATTATGCATACTACTAGACACATAATTCATGCATTAGTCCACACTCATACGCATCATTTTGATTTTTTGTTAAGTTGTATGTATGGAGCTCGTGATTCTGTTGAAAATCAAGATCAGTGGAATTATCTTTTAGAGATGCAACCTCATGTGGATCTTCCTTAGTTATTAATTGGTGATTTGAATTTCACTATGTATGATACGGAAACAATTTCTACTAATGCTTCACATCATCAACACTCTCTCTTGATTAGGCCTATTATCCAGCAACTAGGCTTAATAGATTTGGGTTTTTCTGGTTATTCTACTACTTGGTCGAATAACAGATCAGACAATGATTATACTGCATCAAGACTAGATAGAGGTTTGCTTAATATTTTATGGTTGAATAGTTATTCTACGTCTTCCTTACAGCATCTCCCTCCTGTAGCTTCGGATCACTCTCCTATTTTGTTATCTACTTCTCCTGAATTAGGTCACAGAAATATCCCTTTTCGCCTATACAGATGTTGGTTATCTCATTCTTCATGTTCTGATGTCATTAATAATAGTTGGTCGCAAACTTTTTTAGGATCTCCATCCTATCAGTTTACCTCTAAACTGAAATTCACTAAACATCAACTTTTGTTATGGAAGAAACGTTCCTTTGGAAACATAGATTCTAACATTCGAAACCTTAATCACCAACTTAGTGATTGTTATAATCAGAACCTCCCTTCCAATCATCCAGTTGTTTGTAATTTAACTAATGATCTTCAACATTGGCTACATATTCAAAAAGATTATTACAAACAAAAAGCAGGAGTTCATTCTTATGATGCTGACAAAAATACCTCTTTTTTTCACTTTCAAGCAAACTACAACAAAAAGAAAAACTAGATCTCTGCAATAAAGGATTCTTTTGGAATATGGTATGATAAGAAAGAAGATATTGAGAACATTCTTCTTCAACATTTCTCTTCTATCTCAACTTCTTCTAAGCCTAGTTCAGATAATTCTTTATTGTCTCAATTTCAAAAATGTATAACAAATGCAGATAATGACAATCTACTTCAAGTTCCTTCTGCAGAAGAAATCAAAGATATCGTTTTTCAGATTAAGCCGTGGGCATCTTCAGGAAATGATGGATTTCAAGCAGGGTTTTATCAACATTGCTGGACTACTATTGGTGCTGAGGTAATATCCATGGTTCAACACTTTTTCATTCATAAGTTAATGTTGAAAGAGCTTAACCGTACTTTTCAAATACTTATACCCAAAATCCCACATCCACAATCTCCTAGTGATTATAGGCCAATCAGCTTGTGCAATGTTAGTTATAAGATTATATCTAAGCTGGTTGCAAACCGTTTGAAACCACTCTTACCAAATATCATTTCCCCAACCCAATGTGCTTATGTTGCAGGTCGACACATTCAGAATAATATCATCATGGCACATGAGTTAGTCCATATAATGAAACAAAAAAGAAAAGGTAAAACTTCTTATATTGGACTGAAATTAGACATGTCGAAAGCATTTGACAGACTGGAATGACCGTTTCTGTTTGATATTCTTCGATCTCTTGGTTTTCATAAGGACTGGGTTCATCTTGTTCAACAGTGTATTACTATATCAAATATCTCACTACTTATTAATGGTTGTCCTTCAGCTTCTTTCACTCCTTCCCGTGGACTGCGACAAGGTGATCGTTCGTCGCCTTATCTATTCCTCTTTGTAATGAAAGCTTTTTCAAGAATCATTCATTCTGAGATTTTAGTAGGTAATTTAAAAGACATTAAGGTAGTGAAGAACACTTTGGAGGTTAGCCATTTATTTTTTGCCGATGATTGTTTACTTTTCCTAGAAGCTTCTCCATCACAACTTATACAATTTCAGAATGTACATAACCAGTTTAGTTCAGCCTCTGGTCAGGTCGTTAATTTACAGAAATCAACTATTTTTTCCAGTAAAAATGTCTCTCCTGCTCAAAGAATTCAGTTCTCAAACATTCTTCAGATGAAGACTATGGGACTTGGTGAAAAATATCTAGGCATTCCTCTTCTTATGCATCGCTCAAGAACTCAAAATTGTAAACCTATATTGGATCACATGAATGCCAGGATTCAAGGATGGAGTAGTAAGATCATAAATCAAGGTGGTAAGACTTCTCAACTTAATTCTGTATTAAGTACTATGAGTTCTTATCATATGCAAGTGCTCAAAATTCCAGATTCAACTATTCAAGAAATGGATCGAATCCAAAGAAACTATTGGTGGAATACTTCATCTTCTCATAATAATAGACATTTCATTAACTGGAATAAAATGAGAATTCCCAAAATATTTGGAGGATTAGGATTAAAGCATTTAACTCATTATAATTCTGTGATGCTAGCGAAATTAGCCTGGAATTTGATTCATAACCCTACAGAACCTAGTGCTCGTTTGTTAAAAGACAAATAGTTTCCTTATCATGATCTGAAGTATGAACCTCCTCTAGTTAATAATAACTCAAGTTGGATTTGGCAGAGTATTGCTCATGGAATTCAAATTGTACAACAATTAAGTAAGTGGCAGGTTGGTAGAGGTAATTCCATTAACATTTGGAAACATAACTGGATTCCAAGTGAATCAGGGGCTTTATATAATTGGGATGATTTAAATACAAATGATGTTCAATGGGTGTCTCAGTCAGTGGAATATTCCTCTTTCGCATAAACTCTTTACAACTCTTCTGGTAAACTCTATATTAACCATTCCGATAGATCTGCATTGTGAAGATACTTTAGTCTGCCACTTACATCAACTGGAAAATTCACTACAAAATCAACTTACAACCATCTGTGTCATATTAATTCAATACCTTCAGCTTCTTCTTTCAATACCAGTTTTTGGCTGAAATTTTGGAAATTACACATTCCTTACAAACTGCAGATTTTCTTATGGAAGCTCATTCATAATGCATTACTTGTTAAAGCCAACTTACATCATACTGATATAATTGAAAGAAGTTGAATACTTTGTACCTGTTCTTATATTGAAGATACCAACCATCTGTTCTTTGAATGTTCCTTTGCAAAAGCTATATGGAGAGCTTGTCTACCCCAGCATTATCATTATATTAATCAGTTTCAAACTCTGAATGAATGGTTTACTTCTTGGACCTCTTTTGATGCAGCAATAGGTTTTTCTTCTGAAGCTCCTTCTATTCATACAATATCAGCTATCCTTTGGCACTTATGGAAGTTTAGATGCCAAGTTATTTTTCAACAGGAAACAGTAAATGTTAACTCTGTGTTATATCCACTTTTCAAGTATTTAACTGATATTGCAAATACTGCTTCAGCATCTCATCACACTAGGCATTTTAGACATCCTGTAGGTCATGTGTATCATTGGATTCCATAACCACCAGACACATTAAAGATGAATGTTGATGCTTCATTTGGAAAATGTTTTTATTTAGCTGGAATTGCCATGATATTGAGAAACTCTACAGGGGCATTTATTGCAGGAAAAGGAATGTTAAAGCGAGCTGCCCATGCTAATCAAGCAGAAACTTGGGCTCTTCTTGAAGCTATGTTATGGGCTGCAAATCAGAAGTGGAATAGGGTTATATTTGAGTCTGACTGTAAAAATCTAGTTCTCTATGTAACTGCAGGTTTACCTCTACCTCCTTGGCAATCAAATTCTCTGTTAAATAGGTGTATCAGTTTGTATAACCAACATTGTAATTCTGGGTGGTCTTGTGAGTATGTAAATAGGAGTGCAAATAAATCTGCCGATGCTCTAGCTAAAGCAGTTCACAGGTTACAGCTTTGTGAGGAATGGTGGTTACATCCACCTGGGTTGTTAATTCCTCACTTGGCTTATGATGTAAACGGTCTTCACTTGTAATATATCTGTAAGTCACTGCTCATGCAACGTGGCAATAGCTGCAGGTAGGTAGTTTAATCAGTACGCCGCGTCCCACAGTTTATGAAATCACTTGCTAGAAAGAAATCAACGGACACGAAATCAGATACAACATAACTATAATGACCCTATTAGCAGACAATCACCAGAAATAAACTCTTTACTTTACTCTCCCCCTCTGTCTCTGTTTCAAGATTTTCCTCTGTTTTTCCTCTGTTTCAGAGAAGATTTAAACCTAAAAAATTAATAATTAATCTCATGATTAAAACCCAAAAATCAAATCATCTTCATCAAAAACTTATTCTATTTTGATCAACACATAAAACCCATATCTTAGAGACTCTCAATCTCATTTCAAGAATCATCTTTTTAGATGATCATTGTTCAATAGAAATTTACTGGAAATTTGATTCGTGGGTATTTTTTCTGTTTGTTTCTGAGGAAATCATTTATTACTCCAATGGATAAAGGTAATGGTAAGATATTTGAAGAAGAGAAAGAAAATGGGGAAATTTCTCCTATGAATATTTATGGTGATGATGGAAAAGGTAATGAAGAAGAAGACGAGACTGAAGCTCAGAGCAGTGATCAAAGGGCATTAGATACAATGGATTCTTTTCAAATCGATTCCAACCATGTAAGTAATGATTAATTCTTGATGTTTGGAGGGGCATTTGCCCCTCACTGAAAAATGCTGTCTTTGTATGTTTTCTTTGTGTTAATTGAGGATAATGGTGGTTTGCTAGTAAAATAGACGGTATCATCCATGGGGAATAAATGAATGTATGCAAAAAGCTTATGTCATGTACTGATTTTCTTGACTATTTCGATTCTTGAATCCTTGATTTTTTTTGCAATTAGGATTAAATATATGCAAAAAGATTGAGTCTTTTTGTTGAATATAGGGTGGCAGAAGAAATGGGTTACTAAATCTTGGTTGCCTGAATTAGGGTTTTAGAATTTCTTTTGATTGAAAGTTTCTGATTTTGGTTTAGCTGTGATTGGGGGAAATGGGTATTTGACAGTCAGTGTTTAAGTCATGTTGGTGATTGGGGGAAATGGGTATTTGACAGTCAGTGTTTAAGTCATGTTGGTAAATTTGGCCCTTTGAAAGCCTTTCTGGTATGCTTCTAAAGGCTTGATTTGTCTCACTGCACCGCAGGGAAAGATTGCAGGAGCTGCATCTGACACTGACAGTACCGAAAAAGGTTGGATGATTTTAGAGTCTCCTTCTTCTTATGAAGCAAAAAAGGGTAATAAAGAAGATGTAGACAGTAGCTGGGTGATTGTTGATAATTTAAACCTCCCTTCCAGAATGGAAATATTACTAGGAGAGCTTTATAGGGATTTTTATGAAATAGTGGAGGTACTAAAAGCATCGCAAAGTGACTTCATTATGTTAAAAAGCGCAATCTCTAATACATGGGGCGGGTTGGATGACCTGAAGGATGCTATTGAGAAATTAGAAAGAGATATCACACCCGAACCATGGTTGCAAGCGGTTTCTGCTGCCCAAAGAGTGGTGGGAGGAATAGGAGAGATGATAAAAAGTGGTCGTTCACTGATGCCATTTGTTAAGCTATTGCTGGTTTTTGTGCATAAAAGTGCAAAAAATATAAAGCAGACTCTGATCTATGAAGCTGTTGCTCGCTGCAGAAGGTCTGACAGCTCGCCTACAAATTTATGGACTGCAACTTCTGCTGAAGAAAGTGAGCTTGACAACTCTTCTACAGATTTACAGTCAGCTGATAATGATGATAGTGACTGTGATATAAGGCTTACAAATTCTTCAAGCACTGGTGCGAACTACAGAAGTAGCAAGCTGCGGATTTATTTTAGGTTCACATCACATTTATTTTTCCCACTGCTGGTTCTTAGTTATTAAACTAATTGTGATGGATTGCTTCCTTATCTGTAAATGGTGTCCCTTATATGATGTTGAACTCTCTCTCTGCCTCTAGTCTAGGATATAAGATAGAAATAGAACACTTGCATAGATTAATGCCATGAAAGTGTTTGATGAAATGTCGGTAAGAATTTCTTGGTTAAGTCAGTTTAAAACAGGTTGTAAAGTTTGCTATTCGAAAGATTTTGCTTAAGTGTGTTGAAATTCTAAACCGAACAGGCTGGAGAAGCGAAGAAAAGAAAAACTAAGTTAAAGATATGAATGGATTGAGGAATCTGTTGGAAGCACTACAAAACAGAAGGCTTCTAGGGACGGTCAGAAAACCGACCCAAGAATTCCTCAATCCGTCCCTAATACTTCTGGGGACGGTTTGTTGCTATAGGGACGGTTTCCAAATCTGTCCCAAATATATTTCTCGACGACTAAACACCGTCACTGACAAACTGCAACGGTCGACACCCAATAGAAACGGTTCAAACCGCTGCTAAAGTTTGAAAATTTGAAAAAAAAGAGCTTTCTTTTTTATTTGGCAGGATGCATTTCCCTTTACCCTGGTAAACATTCATTAAAACGCATGATATCCCAAAATAAATTCTCATTCATAAAAACAAGTTGTTCACAAAAAAGATTCAGTCATTTACAATGAGCCTCATACACAATAAATAAATAAAAATTCCGCAAAAACAGCCGAAAGGTAATGTTCTCAGACTATCAAAGTTGTACAGAACTCAGAACCATGAAGAAGATCCCTTAATCAACTCTCAGTTGACCCATCTCGCCCTTGTACTCCATCAGAACTCCACTGCCCTGAATCACATGAATTTGAGTCAGATTTTTGTTCTGAGCCAGCACGAAGGATAGGTCTAATACCAATTCTAAAGCACCTAAACATTTTCTCAAGAGCTGATGAGAGGTCTACGTAATTGGAGAACATTCTGATTGGAATACATTCTGCGACAAACAAGCCATTAGTTTGTAGCAACGATTATCAGAACAGTCTGTAAACACAAAAGCATAGTTTACATATGAGCATTCACCAAATATCCTACAAACCAAATGCGGGTGCATGGAGATTTCTCACTGTCCTCATCATATAAACTACTGAACCTAAATGTATCTACAATTTCCAGTTAATTAGTAGCAGTATACTGAACCTAATGACCAAATTTAATGGGTAAATACCTTGAAATGATCAAAACGCGCAGAATGGAGAACCTGAAAAACTAAGCACTTTTTCGGGATCAACAAGATCAAAGTAAACGTCTCTTCCAATCTGCTGATAAAGGTCCTCATTTCATACAACCTATAGGTGCAAAGTCAACTAAAATGGAGGTATTTATAACGTTCCCACTATAGAAACCTATAGGTACCACATATAGAAACCAATGATTATGTATGTACACTTTGAGCGGTTCATTACTACCAAATGAATCAATGAACAAATTTGAAAATGCAAGAGATTTAAACCTTCATAACAATGGTATCTTGTTGAGAGCCATTTCTCCACTCTTCCAAACTCTGCACAAACTGATCTCCATAAGTATTTTTTTATGGTGTGCGTCCTCAATTGCTTGGTGCATCTCTTTTTGAGGAGGAAAATTACCTTCACATTAAGAAACTCCCCAGATTGAAAATCCAGGATCTGTAATTTTTACAAGACGTGACTTTAAAATTTGCAATCAAAGGGAGAGAGGAAAAGAATAGTACTTGAATGATAAATTCAGCTAATGAATTGTTACAGCGGCACATTCGTAAACAATATAGACTCACATGGATGTTCCAAATTAAGCAGTTGTTCAAAAATATCATTATGGATGGATTTTACCTCGCGGGAAAAAGAATGCGGGTGAAATACAACTGTTCTGAATAGGAATTCACCTTTCCTGGATTCCAAAAAAAAGTTACAATAGGATCTCATATCTGTCTTGAGAAAATAACAAAATCTACAGCGGAAACTATTTCACCAGAATGTTCCTAAAAACTACTAACAATAGTTTAGAGTAGAGAGTCGTTGGAATGTGTGAGAGAGTGAGTACATGAGATAAGCAGATATATATGCAGAGTGTAAGACCAAATCATGGGAAAAGCATATATATATGTAGAGTGTAAGATCAATCATGAGTCTTTCTGTGTCAGTGATACGAAATTACCCATTTTAGGGTTCGTACCCTCAACAGAATGCAGAACACTTGACAAGACATGCGCCAGAGCAAGGAACTTACTAAGAGATCCAGTCCAGACTGCTAATTGGAACCTCCTTAACAACACTAGGTTCATCAAAAATTTCGTCAAGCCTGGAACAGATGCCAAGCTAGAGCATCTGCAAAAAACAATATTACAAGAGACCAATATAACAAATGGAATAAATCGAATGGGGTGTGATCAAATAGATTCTGTTGGCTTGTATTATAAGGGTAAATGGTAAGACAGTAAGAGTTCACCGACTGTAATTCACAAGGGACAAGTGAAAAACATGAATTTTGCATTTAGTCGCGGCTAAAAAGTTGCACAACCGTTACACCTACCGTGTTGTTGGAACACCATAAGCTCGGAGAAAAAATAATACAGTACAACTTCAAATTTGGAACACTAATACAAGTTCTCCCAAATTTTCGCAGCAGACACAAATAATATAAATAAATTAGGAAAAGACTAGAAGTTTAAACAAATTAACAAGAATTGAACAAATCATATCTGCAACACTCAAAATCAGCTCAGAATTGAACAAATCCTAGAGTCTCTCTGTATCAGGAACAGGTATATTAGAATTCAATTACTTGTTGTGTGATAATTTTTAGTTGAAAGAATAATTCAATCACCCAGGAAATTGAGAATGATGATTTTACAGTGAAAAAAAAAAAAAAAAAAAAAGAAAAGGAAAAGAACCCTAACCCTAGTTTGTGACAAGTAACACAGTAAAACCTTATAGAAGGGATCCATGTTAATTAGCAATTAACAGGCAGAGAGAGAGATCACTTGCTCGAGTAAACTCACAAGATGAAGAAGCCATTTTCAAAAACCTAATCCATGTACAAGTGGGAAATCTAACGACGTACTAAGCATGGAAAAGTCCTAGGTCTCGGTCCTTGTTTCACTAGCTGCCTTAATTTCAGAAACCCAAGGAGGCTATCGTCCTAATGAACATAAATAAAACCGTTCGGATTATTCTATAAACTAGCAAAATTAACATAACAAGACACTGAAGGAAAGTGCAGTGATATGATTATTGTAATGATATGAACCCCGGTTCTGCATTCACAAAAAGTTAAAGAATGAAGATCCATAAAGAATATACAAAAATATGGACCGAGGCATAAGAGAAGAAGATTAACGAGTTCTGGGTTCTTCTGAACTCAAGTTTTAATTTCTCACTTGAACCAAATCTACCGATTTTTCCTTAGCATTACCCATTAGGGTTTCTTCAAGGGTTTACTCAAAACATTCGAGGGTTTTGAACAAGGTAATCTCACTCAGATTGTAAGTTTAAACTCTCAATTGCATACTTCTTTTCAATGTTTAGATATCATTTCTCTTAAATTTTCGAACATAATCGCTGATTGAATCCTTTTTTTGCCCTAAATGTGTTTCATATTTATTTAGTGAAGAGAGGAATGTATATAACTAGCAATTTTAGATGGCGTTGAGTTCACTCCTTTTGAGTTCGCTCGTTTCATCACCAGCGAAAAAAAGGAGCATGGCAAAAATGTGGATGAGAACAAGTGTGATAATGGGTATTATAATGTTCGTGTACCAGATGGTGCAGATGTTAATCCTAACGACGATTCGACTGTTCATTCTGAGGTATTGCTCTAGGTACATCCAGAAATTTATTGCATGCAAAAATCGATATATCGAAATAAGCATCGATGAATGCACAGAACATTTCAGATTTAGCAGAGTTTATGTTGCAATTCAGGCTTATCTTAGGCCTAAAACTTGTGAACTTGCAACAAGAATGAAGGCTCAGTTTGGTACGAATAAGAAGCTAATTCTTAACATGGCTGACTATGAAGAGATAGTTGATGAGTTTGAAGGTATTAAAATTTGGTTCTGCATTCACCAAAAAATATGAAGGCCATCCTTGCCTTTGCCTTTCTAGAGAATAGAACAGGTATGAAGAATTATTTATTACAAACAAAGGTTAAAAACATAAACATAAACAGTGGGTACCTTCAGATCATTGGTATCAACAGATGGAAAAGGGAAAGGATCAGCTAAGCTAGTAACGCTCGCTAAAGGAAAATCGCCAACACCAGCAATATGCACCTGGCGCAATACACCTTAAGTCAGTGAGTACATTGATAGAAATAAAATAAAATAAGTACAGGGTAGATATGAAGATAGATGTAGTACATTAGACAGAGATATAGTACACTAGATAGAGAATTGTTAAGGAAAAAAACATATCATGCTGAACTAGGAGCAAAGATGTTAGTAGGAGTATGCTTTAACAAACCAAAACGTAATGTTCATAAATACATTTCAGGAATCACAAGAAGTAAATCAATATAGTAGAAAAATTAAATATCATATTCGTTTTTATACTCTCAGAAGAAGAGGGACTATGTTTTCACCAGCACAAATATGCAGTCTCTTTCCTTCACACAACCTAAACACCCAGTACTAAGGAAAACCATCGACACAACCTATACTAAAGCATCCGATCAAAATAATTCTCTCACTTAATGGCTCACATTCCCTTGCGGATCTCAAAAGATCAAATATGTCCTGCCAATCTATTAACTTAGTATTTATAAAATTCCTTTAAGTAAGATATCTGTTTGGGCATGATGTTAATAAGCTAAACAAAGATGAGCAATATGATGGCACAAATTGTTAAATATGATCCAAGACACTGACCTAAACAAAGATGAGCAATACTGTTTTCTAAGCTGCTGGCGACATGCCATCATATTTGTCAGTAAAATCACCAAAAACAAAGTTTCTTTTAAGATTTGCAGCTTATCACAGGAAAAAAAGGACAGGAACGAGCAAAAGCTACTCACTCAACTATCTCAACAATGATTCAGCAGAGTTTTGATCCCGCTCGTCATATAAGGTTCACAATTACAGTCATTTGGATAGTCATTAATCATAAGGAACAACCTAAAAGTTGACAGTTTTCTCAACTTAATACCTATTCCAGAGACTATGGACCAGAAGACCAGTAAGCACATCTCAATTTATGAAAATATGAATAGTGTACGTGAACAATGAAAAAATAGTAAATTAGCAAAGATCATTGGCATTTGTTAAGAATTGTATAAATTCGAAATTCAAATGTCAGGAATTTGGCTAAGAGAAATCAAGTCTTTCGTCTATGAGCTTATTAACATCATAACCAGAATTAAAATATCCAAATGAGTTCAATTCAAACAAGAACTTCAAGACTGACGTGCACATACTAATGAGAAACAAAAAGAACATGTAGTGAAGGTCCAATGAACACAACAATCTCAACTTCTTTGCAGGTCTGTAACAAACTATGTCTAGCTACCACTGCAATTGCAGCAATTCTATTAGAGAGAAATATTTAAGCTGTACCTCTTAGTCAGGGTATCACTAGGCTGATTATGCAATCATAAAAGGCTGATTATGCAATAGAAGCATCAGTAACAAATAAACCACCCCAATACGAAAATTGAAGTCATACTAGCATGCATGTGCCCTAAATCAAGTAATAACACAGAAACTAACAAAACAATTGTCCTAAGGATACCTGAGGAATGGGTTTGCGAAACATTTTTAGGGCACTAACACAAATCAATGTAACTTGACTAAAAGAGAGATTTCCATATCAGTAGTAGTACTAATTTGTTGAAGAAATCACTAAAAGAGAGATTTCCATATCAGTAAAATAAACATTTTTAGGGCACATATCTTATCTTATAATTGAGATTCGACATAAGAATTTACCCGAATTCAAACCCAAAATCGATGGAGAGAGGTGCTCTTGTAATGTGAATCGACGAGAAGAAGATGAATTAATTTCTTTTTGTTTTCTTATGGAAAAATATGGATATAGTGTTACCGAACGTAAAATAAAATTCCTCACACCAGTTGGGATGGCCACAGATAAAGGTTCACAAATAGCCGTACATACAAACAGGAGAAACGGTCGGAATGTGGCCGTCAGAACACTCAGAACTGACCTTCACTGGGGACGGTTCTGAAAAATCAGCCGTCCCTAGAAGCCATCTCTTTTGTAGTGAAGGCAAGGGTTTGAGATTGGGGAAGAAGCATTTGATGGTACAGTTTTGGTACAGTTTTAGTTGGGAAACTTCTTTGCTTTATCAACAACCTAAAAACTCAATCCCATAGAAAATAAGATACTCGAAAATAAAGCAATTCTAAAAATTACTATATTAATTTTGAGTATTTCGAAAAAATAAAAATAAAAATATTAATATTGGATTACTCATTCTCTCTCATGGTTGGTCCGGCGATTTTTTCTCGGCGACTGAAAACCGGGTTTGATCTCCAGGAACACCATGGTTGATTTGGGATTCTTCGCTGGTTTTTATCTTCATTTGCTTTTTCAACCTAGGCTTTCCTGCCTTGATTCTCATTTTCTTCTTCTTTCCTTTGAGAATTATTTTCTGATTTCGTCTAGGGTTTTAGTTATATTTTCCCAGTTAGGGTTTTCTTATGTTCTTTATTGTCGCCATGTCCAGAGCACCTAGACCCTCCCGTTTACCTGTAACTCCTTCTGCTAAGTCTGTTGGTTCTTCCTCTTCCACGGTCACAGGCACAACAGGGGATGGGTTTTGTCATTGCCCTTTCAAGACCTTACATGGTTTCGGAGATGACGTGAATGGCAGAGGCTATGCCAAAGAATCCTTCGTGAAACACTTACTTGACATGCATTTATCCACCAAAGACAACAAATCTTTTTGTAGAGACTTGATCTCCAACAACCTGAATGTTTATCTTGCGTGGGAGAAAGCTTTTTACTGCCTTCAAATGTGGCTGTGTTGTAGGTGTATGCAGTTACACGCATGGAAGATGTCGTGCAAGGGCCGAGATGGGGATGTACATGGAGATCGGTGGAATGTTCGCGATTTTCCTCACAAGGTGATCGCAGGACCTCTCAATGATGTTGCGGAAGCTGATTTTCTCCTCCATGGTTTAGATAAACCAGTTGAGGTAAGTGCAGGTTGTTTGTCTTCAACTGAGGTTGCTTGTGAGCCTACGGACTTACTCAGCACTGAAGTAATCTGCACTCAGCAATGCAGTAGTGATGCTGCAATTCTTTCCACGGATTTACTCAATGTTGTGTTGCAAAGGAAGTTTACAACTGTTACTTGTATCCCGCACAAGTGCAGGCTTGCTTTTTCAAGGGAACTGAAGTTTTATCTTGACAGAATCATCATCAGTCCAGGTAACCTCTCTGCGTGGCTACATCGATTACTCCTCCCAATCTGTACTCTATCTCTGTTCCAACCAAAAAGTTCCGCCGAGGCAAAATCGGGCAATAGGAAGAGATTGCAGGTTGCTGCCATCAACCATGCACTGTCAGTTTGGAAGGAACCTGGTGGTTTCTATGCCCTGGCTAATAAACTACTACAACAGCCTGTTCATTTGGGTTCTAAGAAGACAGACTCGAAGACAGACAAAAAGCAGGGAGCTGCCAACGTGATGGCCTGCCGGAAGAAGATAGAGTGCGGTCATTTTGCAGCTGCTATACGTGTGCTCTCCTCATATGGGGTGGCTCCTCGCAGTGAGAAAACATATCTTGACTTGCAAGATAAACACCCTCCTGCTCCTCCACCTGCCATTCCCGGTGATGCTATCTTGGCTGACCCTATCACGGTGGATTCTCGTGCTGTGTTGGGAGCTATCAAAAGCTTCCCAAAAGGTACGTCGTGCGGGCATGATGGTCTCCGGGCCCAGCATTTGGTTGACGTAATGAGTGGAGCAGCTGCAGCAGTGGCAGATAATTTGCTTGCTTCGATTACAGGGGTTGTCAACTTTTGGTTGGTCGGTAGATGCCCTAAGACTCTAGGTGAGTTCATCGCCAGTGTGCCCTTAACTCCTTTACTTAAACCTGGGGGTGGTATTCGTCCTATTGTTTTGGGTACGGTTTGGCGAAGATTGGTCTCAAAAGTAGCTGCATTCTCTGTCGGAAAGGACATGACTTCTTACTTAGGCGATTACCAGTTTGGAGTTGGAGTGCCTGCTGGAGGGGAGGGGATTTTACATGCTGTAAATTGCTTACTGGAGATGAAAGGGCATTCTGATAAAATGTCAATGTTGCATATTGACTTTTCTAATGCTTTTAACATGGTGAGAAGAACTCAGCTCATCAATGAAGTTCGCCTACATTGTCCAGGTATTTCTCGCTGGGTACAATTTTGTTACTTACGTCCTGCTAAGCTCTATTATGACCAGTATATTTTGTCGTCTGCACTTGGAGTTCAACAAGGTGACCCCCTCGGTCCCTTGTTGTTTGCGTTGACACTTCACCCTCTAGTGAAGTTCATTGCTTCTCGATGCACACTCGATTTACACGCTTGGTACCTTGATGATGGCACTATTATTGGTGATACTTTGGAGGTGGCCAAGGCCTTGAACATAATAGAAACCGAAGGGCCAAGTAGGGGGCTGCATCTTAATGTGAAGAAAACGGAAGTATTTTGTCCTTCTATTGATCCCAGAAGCACGGTTGATGGTGTTTTCCCCCTGATATTGGTAGACCCTCAAATGGTGTTAACTTTTAGGTGGTCCGGTGAGTTTAGATTTGAACTTTATTAGTGACATGTTGTTGACCGGGGTGAATATTACTGTTCAACTAATGGAGGCGATCAAAAAACTCAAAGACCCACAAAGTGAGACGTTATTACTTCGCAATTGCACTAGTGTATCTCGATTATATTTTGCAATGCGTACTACCAATCCAGCATCCTTGCAATCAGCCACTGATCTTTTTGATGACCATTTACTTAAGTATTTACGATTACTCATCACTGGAGATGGTACTGGTTTTGGTCCTTTGCAGCAGAGATTAGCCACCTTGCCCATCAAAGAGGGTGGTCTTGGCATTTATACCATGGCTGACACTCGTGCATATGCTACCTCGCTTCTCAGAGTCAGACAGCTTCAGTGCAGAAGATAATTCTTGGTAATTTATTCTCAGCAAACAAAGGCTCTGTTTATCAGTTGGCTCTTCAAAACTTTATCCAGGTATGTGGATTACCTCCTTCTTAATGTGTCAATGATACTCCCCCCCTTCCATGCACGCCCTGGCAGTCACTTATTTTGATGCAGTCAAGAAGCAAATCCCAGACCAATTTCATATGTCTGCAAGAGATTCCATTTTGTGGCAGTGTAACCGTGTCAAGCATGCTCAAGATTATTTATTAGCGATACCTATTAGCGGGCTCAATCCGTTCCTCGGTCCTAGACAGTTCTGAGATGTGCTCTGTTATAGACTTGGTATCCCTTTGTTTGTTGAGAATGGTTTATGCTCAAGTTGTAACCGATCTATGGACATCTTCGGAGACCATGCGCTTCATTGTGCTAAAGATGTTGGGAGCAAGTTTCGACATGATCTTGTTCATGACGTTGTAGTTGACATTTGTTACAAGGCTGGTGTACCTGCGCGTAAGGAAGTATCTCTTGGTATTCAGTCAGATGATAACAAAGACTTACGGCCAGCGGATATTCTTGTGCTCAACTGGGAAAATGGTCAGGATGTTTGTATGGATGTCACTGGTGTCTCTCCCTTCACTGGTGATGGTGTTCGCTCATTTGTCCCAGGAAAGGCTATTTATAATGCAGTTTCAAGAAAGCGCACTAAATATTTGGACAAGTGTACTTCTTTAAGTTATGGTCTGGGTGTTTTAGCCTTCTCTACTTTAGGGGAGCTTGGTGACGACACTTTGTGTTTTTTCAAGCGTCTGAAGAATTGTCTAGTTAGTAATGATGCTAGTAGTGGTTTTGGTAGTTTTCTTTTTCATAAATTAGGCGTTGCTATTCAAAGAGGAGTTGGAGCCCATCTTGTTGCTAGGCTACCAACCAAAAGCTTTGTTTGAACTTTTAGAAAATGATGGTTCAAATTTATTTATTTTTATTAATATCGGATAATTATGCAAAAAATCCAAAAAAATCGACTAAACATCTTTATGGGGTAAAAAAATCATATTTATATTTATATTTTTGAGTATCTAAAAAAATCAGATTTACATTTATATTTCGAGTATTTTGAATTAAAATCCAACAACATCTTAATATACGAAATTAATGTTTATATTTCGGGTATCAAAAAAATTCAGATAATAGTATATTAAAAAATCTAAAAATTACCATACTAATTTCAAATATTAATGATAAAAATCCGGTTGGGTATTCCCCTATTTTCTGAAGGCAGCCAGTGTGCATTCTGCAACCGTGACATGGATTGTTATGGAGACCATGCCTTGCATTGTGCCCATGAGGTGGGGCTTAAATTCTGGCATGACCTTGTCCGTGATACCATTGCTGATATGTGTTTTCGTGTTGGTATTCCCGCTAGGAAAGAAGTCTCTTTGGGTCTTATTTCTAATGAGGGTGCCGATTTACGACCTGCTGATATTTTTGTCTATAATTGGGATAATGGTCGTGACATGTGTTTTGATGTAACCGGGGTATCCCTTTTACTGGTGGTGGAGTTCGTGCTTTCCAACCAGGTCTTGCCTTAAGTAATGCCATTATGCGTAAAAATAAAAAATATCTTGATAAATGTGTAGCTCAAGGTTATGGGTTTGGTGCGTTGGCTTTTTCCACGTTTGGTGAACTTGCGGATGATATGGTTGAATTTTTAAAAAGGCTGCATAATCACCTGTCTAGATTCGATGTCAATGCTAAGAGATGTAATTTCTTTTTTCATAGATTAGGGATTGTGATTCAGAAGGGGGTTGGAGCCCAGCTTGTTGCTCGGATTCCAACTAGTTTCATTCAGTCCTCCCTTGTTGTTGATAACGATATTTTTTAGTAAAATAGAGATAAAATAATCTTTTTAGTTTTTAAAAAGAAAAAAATATTATATTAATTTCCGACATTTATGATAAAAATCCAAGCATATCGATAAATCTGATACAAAAAACAATTTTCGAAGATTTTATCCATTTCAGTGGGGTAAAAAGATATTTAAATTAATATTAATATGGTCTTAAAAATGGCATGCCTTTAATTAATACTAATATATTGTTAATAAATTATGAAAATAATTTGCCTAATTTTTCTCCATTAAGATATCGATTGATATTGTTTCTTAATAAAAGTAATTTCTTATCGAAATTTAGTTTCGGTTACTGAATATAAATAATTCAAGCGAAAGCTAAACCTCATTGTTTGCAAGTTACTTTTCTTTTCGGGTTTTTTCTTCTTTTTTGTCGGTTTTTTAGTTTTTTCTGTTTCTTACAATCCAGGATTTTGTTGTTTAATCTATTTTTATTGTTTGTTTTGCATGTAATCAATAAGTTGCGGTGAAGGGAGGTCAATATTAAGCCTTTACTGATGGTATGTTTCTTACCCATTTTCAAAATAGTCCATGATGTTTATGAGTTTGATCTTTTGAAAAATCAAAATATTTAATTTCGAAAGGTTGTTTAGGAAGTTGACATCTCATCAAAAGTGTCTATTTGAAAAGGTGAAATTTAGGTACCAATTTCTATTTAGGTCTCAATTCGGTTTCTGCTAAGGCTACAAAAAAAGGTCCTATTAGTGAGGGTTCATAAACCGTCACAAAATAGAAAAAAATCGTCACAAATGGAAAATAAACCGTCACAAATACACATTTGGGACGGACGACCATCCGTCGTGACTAGTAGCATCACAAACGTTATTTGTGACGGTTTTTCTCTTTTTGTGGCGGTTTGGTCAACCATCACTAATAGATTTTTATCGTGACGGTTTTCTTTGCCGTCACCAATTGTACTACTAACGCCGGCTAAAAAAATTCCGGCAACGGCTGCCAAGTCCGGTTTTCCTATTTGTGACGGTTTACAAACCCTCGCGAATATTTTCCTGCCGTCGTCCGTCAACGTTAACCGGTCACCGGAGCCAGATTTCTTAGGTTTTTCAGGACATAAATCTTAGATAGAAACTTGCATTCATATATAACAAAGTTTTAGAAAGTTCTCAATTGAACTTGTATTCATATATAACAAAGTTTTACAAAACAACACCCAGGGAGTTCGAAAAGGTAGTAAGTAAGCTTAAAAACATCAGAAGTGCGCCTGTGCAAAGTTTGGGACAAACTGGGAACACAAATGATGGCATGAAAACAGAAAAAACACATCATCCCATTCCCTTATATTCAAAAAAACGAGCACCTATATATGAGTCACCCATCCATATACACCAATATCTTCAGAAGATTTCAGTTTCGATTTCATATAAAAACTGCTCTAAAAGTCCTTCCTGAAGCTCCACCTAAAACAGAAGAAAACATAAAGCCTAAGGATTAAAATCAGTTGTTGCTGGCACATATAACAGCAAGGAATGTGAAGTCGACAACTAACAGAATATGTATACCTTAAAATTTAAAATAGCAAATTTGGAGGGGATGGCAACTATGCACTTTCACTGGTCGAAATTCCCGTCAAATACAGGATTAATAGACTCATTACTATGAATTTTTTGATAAACAGCCAAATAGACATGCAATGGAAACTACATATGAAATTTTGATGTTTACTAATGGAAGCACTCTTGGCTCCATCTGTTCTTCCTGTGTTCAAGTAAAAAGAACATCTAATGGAGGATGACAGGACTGCATAAACAGACTTTAATATGGCATTCACTTTGTTAAAAGCAAAAAAGAAAAATCAATCAAAGGTCTTCATCTTACCGGCTGTTCACTTCGTTGAGCTAGGTGCTAATTTAGATTTCAAATCCTTGTCACTGTTATCACTGTCTAGCTGAGAAACACAAATGTCAAGGTCTGCATCTTACCGGCTGTTCACTTCATTGAGCTAGGTACTTTATAATTGGCTGACTCTGTTGATGTTTAGTAGAAAGGATGCGATATTTGCACTGCTCGACAATCTGCGAATCACCAAGATACATGAAACCTTTTCTCTTACTGTTTGAATGATCATTATTAAAACATTATTTCTCAGTGATTAGAACTGCCAAGATACATGTAGAAAAATATATAAATGATAAATTACTACCTCATTGATTATTGGCTTCACAAAGTCATCGGACAGGACATCAAAATGGTTGGATTAAAACCAAACCCAAATGGTTGAGTTTGAGTTTGGGGGAATATTGCAGGGACTGGGTTGCTTTCGAAAGATCCAAATATACTTCACTCATATGCCTCCAACTCCTGGTGCACTCCTATAATTCATAGACAGAAAATTTTGACAGTTAGCAAGAGTAGACAAAATAGTTTTCACATAATTATGGGTTCACGGAACTCCAAATGCTTAACGGGATGTAAGAAAAACGTAAATAACAAAATCTGAAGATATCTCAACAAATGGCCTTCGCTCTTTCACCCGCTGGTAACTTTGTGCGAGTCTCCATCCTTTGCATTTCATCAAATAAGCTATCACAATAGCTGGTGACCTGTTAGGAAGACCATGTAAGCACAATTAGTAACAGAAATTAAAAAATTTAAGAGTCTCAATTCACTGAACATATTGCTTTTGCATGACATGCAGTGCACGAGAACACGAGCTTTGTCCTTCTCACATTACGACAAAAAATATTAATGCGTAAGCTCTAAGATGGTCTGTAGAAGAAAAATTGTCTGCCTTATTTGAGTATATAAGGTGTTCCACCATCTGCAGTACTATTCCTTGCTACTAAAAATCACAACTTACACCACATCCACCCATGCATACTACTGCAAACCTAGGCCTCCACCATCTCCAGTACCAGCTCTATATAAACTACAAAAAGTAACCACCATCACTATCTTCCACACAGTGCATCGTATCAAGTTAAGTGATAGTGGCTTTCAATTTCAGCTAATCAACAGACAGATCATAGTCCCGTGCACCATAATGAAACTATACAATTACATATAAGAAAGCAAACCAGATTATAAATGTACCTAGTCCTGAACTGTACAAAGCCACATCCTTTACCCGGTTGTACCTTTACTGAGACAAGCTCCCCAAATTGCAAATTTTAGAGCGTAAGTTAGATTAGAGCGTCTCGTAGTCAGTTGGTTAAACCATTTCTCGAGCTAATATCAGAATCATATGGAAAACAAACACGGAAGTCAGGAATGGAATTTATTCAAAGAAGAAACACTATGCTACATAAGACTAGTTTACCTTCAAAAATGGCTATTCCAGTAGGGGCCATCTTTCTTTTCTTTAGGCAGAGTGAACTGTAGGTACATCGGAAAATAATATTGTGTTATTCGCTTCCATAATTACTATGGTTGAATTGTAAACAAAATTGCTCAAAAGCACAAGACTCCTGTATGAATCTACTTTAGTAAAAGAAGAAGTAACAAGCCGAGGAAAATCACCTGTTACATATCCAATATGGCCTGATTCCTTTGTTTTCTATGCAACGAGGGCACATCCATTTCTTGTTTGCTCTCACTTCTTCGATTTCTGGCAACATACAGTTTTACAAAGCTACATCAATCAGTAAACTGACTTAGTAAAATTAACAAACACCTTATGTTCACAACAACACATACTGAATGAATGATAAAGAAGAAGCATATATATGTTGTTTTCCAAATAACAAAATTTAACCCATCAAACACCATAGGATTTAACTTCATAATCTCTACTTGTAACTTCATAATCTCTACTAGTAGGAGGTATCCTCCGCGACTAAGTTTTCAATCACCTTACTGTAAGACCCACTAAAGTGACATGGAAGTAGTCCCAACAGGTACAAAACTACACAATATTAAGATAAGTTGTGATTGCTTATCATTAGCATCAGACAATGAACAATGTTAACTACTACAGCACGCACGGCGAACACTTCAAATAAAGAAAATGATGAATTAAGTAAGTTACCCTGGATTAGGATGCCCATTTGACAGGCTTGCGGATGGGGGATGTCGTCCTGGTAATGGTATCTGAAGCGTCTTGAGAGCAAACATTTGGAGATCTATTACCAACCCATTCATCCTCTTAACATATGCAACCTAATAAAGTCACAACCAACGCATTTTACATTCTTCAGAACCCAAATGCAATCACTAACCCTAAATTGTAACAACATCAAATCTTATTCGAACCACAACTATTATCTCATCCTCTTTATCTATCATTCAAACTCAAGAACACTGGTCTAAGTTTATAACCAAAAACCTATTTTGGGATGAACCCTAATTCCCAATTGATTCATTATAGAAACTGAAATTAAACCATATACATCATCCAAACTTCAACTAATTGATCAATTTATAAATCAATTTCACACAAAAACAGAATTAATTAAAGAAACCCTAAATTCAACTTACCTTTCTGTTGAGTTTGAATCAACATATGGATTGACACCATAAACATCAACTATCCCTGATTCCATTCCATTTCTCTAAATCTCAGACTCATGATCTTTATCTCCATCATCGATTCTCATTGAAACCTTAATCTTATCTGTAAAAACATCACCTTTTTCTTAGAACTCTCTCCCTCAACACAGTTCTGTGTTCAATCAACTATGGCTCCATCAACAACTCTCTTCCTCAACACATCAGTATTAATTTTCTATGAATCCCTCTCTTGGAATTAAGCTCAAATCTCTTGAAATTGAGAATGATAGAGAAGAGGAATAGAGGAACAGCAGAGAAAGGAGAAAAAATGGCGGAGAAAAAATGGCGGAGAATAAAACTAGATCTGTTTCAGCAGATAAGGCTGAGAAAAAAGAAAAAAAAAATCGACGGCTGAGAAACCGTAGCCATTACACTGCCGGAAAATCATTTTACTTTGTCGGAAACGCGAAACCGACAAAAAAAATCTGCTCCTTTTGACTAATGCTAGTATTTCCTACGGTTGGTCAAAAACCCTCACAAATAGTGACCCCCTAAAAAAAAAAAAACTCACTAATAGGACCTGTCTTTGTAGCTCTGTGTTTCAGGTGCGAGAGCAATTCCAGAATAATTTCATTAGAATGGGGTAAACATGATTATTTGTGGGTGCATTTTTCACATAGAAATTGTTATTGGCTATTTTCTGCGGGTTTGAGGAGATGCCTACAATCAATTATGTTGAGAGCAGGTAACTGATATGGTGAAGTAATTTTTATTAAAATCTATTCATTTAGAAGTCTGGCAGGCTCTTTGAATCCTACAAGGGAATTGAGGAGTGTCCTGGATGAGCAATCAAGGAATAATGGTTTGGATCATGGTGGAGAAGAAACACAACCAATTTCATCCATCACTTCCTGATGCAGGGGCAACCCATCAATCCATCACTTCCCTACTTAGGTTTGGCAGTATTTTGATTTTTATTAAGAACACCCTATTACTAACTTTTCACTTGGATTTTTTTTTTGGGTGTGAATTGACATTAGCTAAGTTTTATATGCACGCTGCAAAAATCCAGGACAAAATGTCGGGCTTAAATTTGGTTTGTGTCCCAGGAACATCGAAGATCCTGTAAGCTAAATTAGGCAATAAAAGTTTTGTAAGCACCTCTTGTTCTCAACTGCCTTGCATTTGAACTAAAAAGTGAGGTTGAATCATTTTTTTTATTATTTATTGGAAACTTATAAAGCATTAATCAAAAAATATTGCCCTTCCATTTTTTTTGCAGTTGTGTGATAGTGATGGGGCTGCTGAAAGAACTTGCTTGCTCATCTCCTACACAAGTTACAAGTTATAATGATATGATCAATATGTTAGATATCTAATTAGGGCCATAGCAATAGCAGTTACATACATAGGATTATATTTCACATGTGTTCGACAATATCAATTCTAATATTGTGATAGATGGGACTTGGAGTATTGCAAAAACTATTTCTTGCTAAACGTTGCGATAGATCTCTATTATTTGTTTTTAATATTCGAACTTTGTTTGGGGGAATTTGTTTGGGGGCATGAACATTGATATCACCTGGTGTACAAAAAATTGATATCTCTTGGTATGTGGTCTATTTATGTCGGGTGAAGTATAATATTCGCTGGTGCTTTATAGAGTCTAGGGATAATCCACTTGGCATGCATGGTTTGAGAAGCATAATATGTATGCATATTGCAACTGTCAACTGCGATGAAACTTGAATATTGGGTTTTCATGAATTATAATATGGTGTGGTTTCGACAAACAACGGTCTGTTTTATGTTTGGGCATTTGTAAAATGAACAATTCTCTTTGTCATCTTAAATATATTCTCTAAACATGTACAAGTCTTTTCGATGATGTAGTAGTGAATATATAATTATAAACCAGGATGATACTGGCCCGTCCATCATTTTCAATTCTATGTAGGGTCAAAAAAGATAAATGCCAATATGAAATAGGAATAAGGATAGGTGTAAATCCCAAGCAATATTGTTAATTTATTGTCCTAAGAGCATTCTACTCTCTCTTGGCTTTCCTTTCTAATTTTTTTTTGATATTTTTGATGGGGTTCTGCTAAATTATTGAATTATAGTTTTTTGTGAAACCTATTCTTATTATTCGTTTTCTTTCTCGAACGTGCTATACGCATGAAATTCCTTTGTTTTATAGACCATGTTGTAACGGCACTTCGTTAACTTGACCTATGGTTTATGTAAAAAAGAATCATCACTTTAATCGTTCAATTCCAAGAGAGTGTTATGTTTTGTTTCAAGCCACATACATAATAAAATTAGCCATATGCATCACTAAAAATCCAGCAACCAATACTATTTAGATTCCCTTTTCCAACAAAGGTACTCTAATCATTAATTAGTAGACAATCCTTGCGGTTAAAGTAACAATCACGAGTACTCAAACAGAGTCTTAGTGGGATGTTAGTTCATTGCTTGATTACAACTTCTTTGACGGGAAGAATTTCATCTGTTTTGTACTATTTAAAATTGGAAAACTATTTTATGTTATATCGTGTGTTCTTTTAATATCTCTAATATCATATACTAATATAACTATATATTTGAGTGTGATTTTTCATTTAACTATAAGGAGTTGGTGCTTGGATTGGGTTGACCGCTTGATTCTTAACAAGTATATGATTTCTGAAGAAAGATATATCAATGCATTTTCTTGATTGCATCATCTTCGATGGGAAACACTTTATATTCTTTGCACTATTTAGGGTTGAAAATCTATTTTATATTAATATCGATTTTTAGCATCACTAATATCAGATATCCGTACAACTATACAATGAGTGTGATTTTTCATTTAACTATAGGGACTTGGATCCTAAAAGAGAACTTGAGTTGGCCGCTTGATTTCTAACGCAAGTATATGATTCTTAAAAATATAGATCGGTGAATTTCCTTGATTACATCATCTTCGACGGAAAGCACTTCATATATATGCTTTGCAATATTTAAGGTTGAAAATCTACTTTATATTAACAATGAATACAATTATGACCAGTAGGAGTCATAAATAGGAAAAGAAAAAAAATGGTGAGAATTCATAACCAATATAATTTAGATTCCATTTTCCAATTAAAATACTCCAATTATTAGTAGGTGATCCTTAAGGTTAAAGCAACAATCACGGGTATTCAAACAGGGTCATAGTGGGATATTAGTGCATTTCCCGGATTACAACTTCTTTGACTGGAAGCACTTCATCTGTTTTTCACTATTTAGAATTTGCAAGCTATTTTTATGTTATATATCGTGTGTTCTTTTAATATCTCTAATATCAGGTATTAATATAACCATATAATGAGTGTAATTTTTCATTTAACTATACGAACTTGGAGCCTGGAAGAGAACTTGAGTTGGCTGCTTGATTCCTAACGCAAGCTTATGATTCTTAAGAAAGATATATCAGTGCATTTTCTTGATTACTTCTTTGACGGGAAGCACTTTACATGCTTTGCGATATTTAGGGTTAGCAATCTATTTTATATAATTAAGATCGTGTTATTTTTAGCATCTCTAATGTCAGATATCAACACAACTATATAATATATGTGATTTTCATTCAACTACAAGAAGTTGGAGCCGGGAAAAACAATTGAGTTACCCGCTTGATTTTTTACTCAAGTATACGATTTCTGAAGAAAATATATATGTGTGTTTCCTTAATTACATTTTCTTTGACGAGAACTTCATATGCTTTGCGTTATTTAGATTTGGAAATCTATTTTATATTAATATCATGATTTTTTTAATGTCTCTAATATCACAAATCGGTGCCTATATAATAGCTAATGACATTTCCTTGATTACTTCTTTGACGGGAAGCACTTTGTATGCTTTGCACTATTTAGGGTCGGCAATCTGTTTCATATTAATATCATGTTATTTTTAGTGTCTTTAATGTCAGATATCAATACAACTACACAATATGTGTGGTTTTTCATTCAACTACAAGAAGTTGGAGCCTAGAAAAACAGTTGAGTTAACCGCTTTATTTTTAACGCAAGTATATGATTTCTGAAGAAAAATATATATGTACGTTTCCTCAATTACATTTTCTTTGACAGGAAGCACTTCATATGCTTTGCCCTATTTAGAGTTGGAAATTTATTTTATATTAATATCATGATTTGTTTAGTATCTCTAACTTCAGATATCGAGGCCTATATATGGCTAATGAGTGTGATTTTTCATTTAACTATAAAAAGTTGGAGCCTTGAAGAGCAGTTGAGTTGGTCCCTTAATTCTTAACACAAATATATAATTTTCGAAGAAAGATATATCACTGCATTTCCTTGATAACATTTTCTTTGACGGGAAGCAATTCAAATGTTGTACACCATGTGGAGTTTTCAAACTATTTTATATTAATATCGTGTTTTTTTTAGTGTCTCCAATATCAGATATTGATACAACTGTATAGAAAGTATGATGTTTCAGTTAAACCACCAATAGTACTGATACATGTAATGTAGTGAACTACTTATTGATTTCAAAGGTCGGTATAATTTTTCAAAAGTATTTTATTTAAGAGGATTTCTTAATCTCTAACACTTTAAATAATATGTAAAATAATTAGGGTTGAATTTAGCAAATTACATATTTACAAGGGTTGTATTTAGTTTGGATTGTATTTAACCCAAATGTGGGTTGTATTTAGTCACTGCCATATGTAATTGGTGAATAATTTGGTTTTGATTGTTAATCTACTAAATGATTGCTACCAAAAATAATAATGATAATTGGTATTTTCATGGTACACTGCAGTTGTTAATTGAGATCCCTTCTTGGACGGGTGCGGGGCTTCGCCCAACTGAGGATCGATTCCCGTCGTACCCGGTTCAAAGCACGGGTTAAATACTAAAAAAAATAATTCAATTATGTATTTATAGCTTAAAATATTTTAGTTTATTTGTAATTGATTATTATTTTACTATATTGCATGAAATTAGTTTTCAAAACCATGTTAGATCTGCAAATCATAATAATATTTTATATTTGATTATTATAAAGTTTTAAGTGTTAATTGTTAATATGTTGGATAGTAATTCTATGAGCTTATTAGAACTCTTATTAGGACGGATGCGGGTTTCAAACTAGTGTTAGTAACACCTACATGTCTGTAGTCCTGCTGCTCTTGTTGATCCCAACTTTGTACTTTATGACTCAGTAAATTAAGGGAAAGGTGTATGGTCCTAGCGTGCTCCCGACTTAGTTGGTTTGGGGAATAGAGATTATCTCGTTTAGGAAATTAAGGTGAGTCCAGATCCTCTGTGCCAATATTTATGTGTACCACTGCCATATGTGCCAAGCCAATAGAATTATGCCACCTGTTAATGATAACTAATTAAGTATAAGTTCATATATATAAAGCTAAGACTGGGTCTTGTGGAGATGCCCAGCCTCTTCCCAAGAGGAAAAACCGTGGTCTAAAGGCACTCTTCCTGCAAGGCTTCCCTAGTGTGCGGGAATCCCAGCGGGAAGACTCCGGATACGGATAACCATTAGACGTTTTGAAAAAGTGTAAAACGGTTAATGATTAACCATTCTAGCTCAAAAAAACGGACAACTATTGTCCGTTCCATAAGAACAGCTACTCGTTATCCGTTTTTGGGTTTTTAGAACGGTTAACAGATACCCGTTCCTTGACCTTTTTTCGTTTACACTCCGTCTACACTCATTTTCAGTTTTAGTGTTGTTTAACCAAATATTATTACACTCTATTTACGCTAGACGGGTAGACACTCCTGAGGTTTCTTGTCGCACAATTTTTTTTATTACCGTTGGATCTACTTATCTTAGGTGCATTGTGCTCACCTTAATTAACTTAAATTGGCAATTTTTTAAATGGGTTGTAGTGTACACATTGAGTCGATAAGTCGTATTTAGATGGAAATATGTAAATATAAGTGACAAAGATGTGTAAACAAGTTCATTTTATTCGGATACTTAAACTAAGTAGTACATTAAATCAAAATTACTGGAAATTAAACCTAACTCACTGTCGCAGGCATCGTGACTGCACTTAGTCGGTGCAGCAACCCTTTAAACCGTTCGGTGTCCCTAACGTCCGAGTGTAGTCTCGGGAGGGTTTGCCAGAGATGTACCCACAAAACCTATATTGTTGGCGCAGCCGAACTAATCTTCATCACCATCTTCACAGAATAATATCTCAGGATCATACTCTTCAGGCAACCTCTGCTTCAGGAGTAAATAATATTCGTATAATTGGAATGCTTTACCGGTTACGGCTTCATATCTATGTTGCGACTCCACTTATTATATTAAACAACCAAATATTAAAATTGTGTTATTAAAATAATGTTTACAAAATTTAGGTGTTAGTCCAAAATTAAAACACTTACACATTCGTTCATGGTCCATCCAGAAGGTAAGTTTCTCAAAACTGGAACCAAAAAAACTTAGGTACAGCATAACCTTTCTCTTAATATTTGGTACCCTCTTTTGTAAGACTCTAGATGTTCTCTGGTGTGGGTTTCCGTTACTAACCGTCAAATGTAGAACCACCATCTCCCATAAATTAACCTCTAAAACAATATTTCTTGTTTCTCCTTCGGCGACAAAGACATTAATCCAAGACTGGGTGATAGGTGCATCTTCAAGAGGGGTGAATTTGGCGACCATGACTACTAAAATAATATAAGAATGTTCTGAAAATTAAACAGAAGATATATTCAGTATAAAGAAGATGTTGATAATTTGGTTGTGTTGTTTTGGTAAAGAGCAACATTATTTATGCTACATTTGTTATCTTATTCGCTTTCAATTTACTGATATTTGTCATCTAGTGTGGTCACTTTGGTTAAAGATGCATTATGTCGGTCGATTTTTCTTATCACCTATTGTCGGTTTCGTCATATCACTCATAAATAGAAATACACTATTAGGGATTCTGTAATTGAGTTTTTTTATCACCAGTTGTCGGTTTCGTCAGATCACTCATTAATTTATTACACTATTGGGGATTCTGTAATTGAGTTGACGTATCAATGTATTTTTCATCTTTCGACATATCACCTCACATCTTTGCCATTCACTTTTATGCATCTGTTCCTGATTTTATTTGCCATTCACTTTTATGCATCACCATCGAGTATTCTAGTCAAGTGCAACTTGAGAATTGTCATAAGGTATTTGGATTATTTGAATGTTCGATAAGTTTTGTCGTAATATATTTGGTCGACTACTTTTCCAATAAAATACATGTTGTTGTCCTTAAGACTCATCAAATCAATGTCTTATTTGGTCAGTTTTCATATTGATGTGTTTCCTGTTGTGTGAATTTATATTATTCTATAATTTACTATGCAGTATGGTAACATTTTATACTTTTCTATAAAATCCCCTAAATTGGATCCCAAAGAGCATACCCTCATTCCATAGGCAATAAGATCTTCCAGTTAGTTTGTAAGAAAATATTCGTGATGCGGTTTAGTAATGAAGAAGATGTCGGTGTTATGGAAGCATGAATTTTAGAAACAAACCGAGCCACGATCCCAGGAGAAGAAAATCAGTCAACCGAGTTTTGGAACCGTGTTTTTCAAAATTTTGAAGATATTACCGGAAACGATAATAGCAGAACAAAAAAGTCAGTAACAAACAGATTTAACCTAATTAATACTGAAATCCAAACCTTTGTTACAATTCTGTTTGATGTCAACTTGAAGCATGCATCATTGTCATACGAAGTTCGAGTAAGAATATTATAAAAACTAGTTAATAAGTTGATTATCCATATAGTCTAATGTTTTATGATAAGTTATCATTTTAATGTTTTCTTTTTCTTTTTCAGAAAATGAAAGCTCGGATCGAGTACCGTGAAGACACAAAGAAACCTTTTAAATTTGATGCATTGTATGAACAATTGAAAGATGTTGTACCTCGTTATAATCTTAAATGAATATATGAGTGTCAACATGTTTTTAAATAAGAAGGAGGAGTTGTTAGAGCATTGCTCGGTCAAACTCGCAAGCATTGCTATCTCAAGCTTGTTGTCAAGTTTAGTTGCCAAAACTATAAGTCTTGATTTCTAGTCTACTTATAGCTAAGTTTCAGACAAGGATAGAAAGTGAAGTTGAGCTCTAGACTCTACGACGTTCATCATGCAAAGACGAAGAATTACTCAAGGAACTGGCGGATCTTCATCGACAAAAAGGTATGTGGAGACTGGAACTTATCTATCACTCGAAAGTCTATCTACTCTATCTCCTATCTTGAGACAAAAGTCGTATTGCTATATAGACTTCGATTATACACATTTTCTATTTCGAGCCGAGTTTACCTCGCTTATCTATTTATCGAAATATGTGTTGATAAGCTTTCGCTTTGGCCAAGTTCATCTTTACAAGTGACGAAAGTCATGTTGATTATTTCAATATATTGAAAATTGCTTTGATGAAAAATAGTGTATGAATAACCTCTATTTAACATCCTCTAAGAATGTTTCAATGATTGAAATAAAGAGTTTAGAACACGTAACCATCTTTGGATATAAGCATATAATGTGTTCGCGCATTAATGTATAAGTCCAAAACCGGGAACCAAATGTATGCATACTTGTGTGTACTAAATGGTTGATGGAGACTGGGTAAGTATGCGTACCCATACGCATATTAGCGGAAGTTCACGACCGTGAATTTCTGTTGAGTTTGGAAATCAAAACTAACTCAATCTGGTTACCTAAGTATGCGTACCCGTACGCATAATGGCAGAAAGTTCACGTCCGTGAATTTATGCTGAGTTTGGAAACCAAAACAAACTCAAATCCAATTACTTAAGTACGCATACCCGTACTCATACTTAATTGTGTTACTTTCTAAAATTGGTTTATTCATGAACTAAAACATTTATATATTAAGGAATGCAATTTGCAAACCGTGGCTATAATGTTCATGAATCGATTCGAGTGAATCAAAACCGATTTTGCTTCGATTGTGTTTTGTATACTTCTATAAGATTTAAGCAATTGAACAACTCTCGAACTAGTTCATTTTAGTAACCTGGACTAGTTATGGTGAAGATGAATAAAGTTGATATGAAAGTGCTCATATGGCTAACCATTGGTTAACTACCATTGAACCAACTAGGTGTACATGTTTAGGTACGGTTACTCAAACCTAAATGACGTATATTTCATTTGTGTATTACAAGCTAAGTTCGATCTAACGGTTGAAAGATATTTGCTTGAATCTAATCAGGTTTTCATCTAACGGTGAAAATTGAATGCTTTGTTACCAAGGTAACTTAGATTGCAAACCCTGATTTGGAGACTATATAAAGGAGAACTCTAGCAACTGGGAAATCTAATCCCCACACCTCCTATGTGATACTAGTTGTATAAGCTAGAGTCGATTCTTCTTTAACCTTAGGTTTCTACCGAGACCCTATAGGTTAACGACTTAAAGACTTCATTGGGATTGTGAAGCCAGACCCAACTATTTTCTCTGTAGTTGTGTGATCTGATCTTGCTGTTTCTATCGTGATTGAGTGCAATCGTAAGATTGGCTTGAGATTAATTTATCCGATAGGCAAGATAGAAAAGTAGTCACAAACATCTTCGTCTCATCGTTTGTGATTCCGCAATATCTTGTTTCGCTAGTCGATTAAGATTATTGTGAGGTGATTGATAATTCTAGGCTGTTCTTCGGGAATATAAGTCCGGGTTATCGATTGGTTCCTGTTCACCTTGATTTATCAAAAGACGGAACAAAACTCATAGGTATTTCTGCGGGAAACCGATTTATCTATTCTTGTAGACTTTTCTGTGTGATACATATTTGTTTATTAAATTCTTCGACTTTGGGTCGTAGCAACTCTTAGTCGTGGGTGAGATCAGCTAACGGAATCAAGTGCGTAGTATCCTGCTGGGATCAGAGACGTAAGGAGCACAACTGTACCTTGAATCAGTGTGAGATTGATTGGGGTTCAACTACAGTCCAGACCGAAGTTAGTTTATAGTAGGCTAGTGTCTGTAGTGGTTTAATACAGTGTGGTGTTCAATCTGGACTAGGTCCCGGGGTTTTTTCTTCATTTACGGTTTCCTCGTTAACAAAACTTTTGGTGTCTGTGTTATTTCTTTTCCGCATTATATTTTGTTATATAATTAAAATATCACAGGTTGTGCGTTTGCATCGATCAATTGGTAAATCCAACCCTTGGTTGTTGATTGAAATTGATTGATCCTTGAACATTGGTCTTTGGTACCGTTCAAGTTTATTTATCTTGTATTCAACCAGACTTGCAGATTTCTATTTGTTTGAGTTGGGAATGAATCGAGAAATTTAGATATAACTTTTTGATATACTTTTTATTAAGATTGAGTCTGACTGTCTAGTTGATTCTCTTAAAAGTATATTGGAGTTAGTCCATACAGATTGCTAAGCGAAATATTGGGTGAGGTTGTTAGACTCCCGCTTTTTCAGGAGTCTTAAATTCAAACATCAAATTGGTACATAGGATTAAAGTAAAAAAAAACACCCTAATTAAATTGAAGCAACTGGAAATTAAAATTACAACTAATTAACTAATTAACAAGACAACTAATTAACCAATAACCAAGACAACTAATTAACCAATAACCAAGACAACTAATTAACTAATTACGAGGGTCGTATCCCAACCGGGTACATATTTCTTGCTGCATCTTAGATACTGCATATTTCTTCCAATCAGGGAGCATTTCAACATCCATTAATAATATTTCCATATCTTTATGCCTAATGGCCATATCTTCGTTGTGGGCTTTCTTCTCTCTTGCCAAGGTATCCCTTGTCCCATTTTCAACTAACTGGCGCATCATCTCATTTTCAGCTAACTTTTCTTCATGTTTGACTGCATCCTTCTTCTAAAAATAATGAGCCTCGTTCTGCAACTTTAGCCATGGAATTTTCCATCTTAGACTTATCTCTGCTAGGTCCCTTGGGTTTATCTTTTTGAAAAAAAATGTGCTTGTGTTTGGGTTTCTGTTACTGTATCTGTGCCATTACCATCTTCACTTTCTGAAACAACCATAGGAATCGGGGTAGACTGACTAGGTTCACCATGATGGTTCCTTAAATTCTCCGGGTCACAACCTTCCACATAGTTCCTCAATACTGCGAAAACCGTGTCATGTTTCCAAGGTTTTCCGCCCCTTCCTTCAACAAATTTTACTCTTGCTTCTATGTACTGCAGGCATATTTTGGGGAAGTGTCAATGAAATAAACATCTGAATTAATATTATCATATGAAATGAAATTTAAAATAATAACCTTCTTTGTATGACGAAACTTACCATTTGTTCATCAGTCCATCCACTCGGCGGGTTCCTGAGATAAGCCACCACAATACCTGCAAATCTTCGACAATCGTATTTGAGGGCGCTCATTCTGATTTGAAGAGCTTTCCGAGTCCGGTTTGTACGTGTGCCAAAAGTACGGTGGTATTCCGGTTCGATTTTATCTCAGAAAGTTTCGCAATCTTGATACCTCCCGACTACTGAATCAGATGCAAACATAACATAAGCTTTTGCAATTTCCATATCTTCTGCTCGTGTAAAATTAACCATTATGTTTTTCAACAAGTATAATAAATAAATCAAACAAAAATTTTTTTTGTAGAAATATATATGATTTTGAAGTGATTTTCAGGTGATTTTAGTAATATGATTGCTAGATTTGGATTGGTGTGAATTTTAGTTACCAAAAATCACATATATATAACATGTTTTCAAAAATTTACCATTGTAGTAAAATGGCAGATTATTAGCCGTTTTTAAATTTTGTCCGCAAGATGATTGTAGCCGTTGAAGATCTAACGGCTGTAAAATAGAACGGCCAACGGTTAACCGTAAAACGGTTTATTTCAATGGTCATTTTCATCTAACGGTTTATTTCAAAAACGGCTAACTATTAACAGTTTGGTTCCTTTGAAAACGGCTAACTATTAACCGTTTTTTCTAACGTTCAAATTGAAGAACCCTATATATATCTCAGAGGTTAAGTTTCTTCTCCGTAAAAAACTATCAAACATAAATTTCAACACCCAACTTTTACATTTTAATTTATCATATTTGTTGGTTTATATTTTGTTATTTCCTGGAAAAAATAATGGTTAATTTTAGTGAACAAGAAGATATTCAACTCGTGAGAAGCTTTTGCACCGTAGTCGAGCGACCACAATTTTTGAATATGGCAGCAGAAACTTTTTGGAATGATATGTCGGTCGAGTTTCATTCAAGAGGGGGTGTAAACGAAAGATCCTTGAATGCTCTTCGGTGTCTCCTATCTATGCTCAAGAGTAATTGCAGGCTTTTTAGGATTTGTCTACGCAAATCAAATAATGACGTAACTTAGCCAAAATTATGTATACTGAGCGAGGAAGGGGAACATTTCGTCACTCAAGCGTTAACGATATATTTGGACCGCATTTGATAATCAATCCAGAACATATCTTATAATATGTGAAAAAGCGGGGGTCTAACAACCTCACCCAATATTTCGCTTAACAATCTGTATGGACTAACTCCAATATATTTTTAAGAGAATCAACTAGACAGTCAGACTCAATCTTAATAAAAAGTATATAAAAGAGTTATATCTCAATTTCTCGATTCAATCCTCACTCAAACAAATAAAAATCTGTGAGCCTGATTGAATACAAGAGAAATAACTTGAACGGTACCAAAGACCAATGTTCAAGGATCAATCAATTTCAATCAACAACCAAAGGTTGGATTTACCAATTGATCCATTCAACGCACAACCTGTGATATTTCAATTATATAATAAAATATAATGCGGAAAAGAAATAACACAGACACCAGAAGTTTTGTTAACGAGGAAACCGCAAATGCAGAAAACCCCCGGGACCTAGTCCAGATTGAACACACACTATATTAAGCCGCTACAGATACTAGCCTACTACAAACTAACTTCAGTCTGGACTGTAGTTGAACCCCAATCAATCTCACACTAATCCAAGGTACAATTGCGCTCCTTACGTCTCTGATCCCAGCAGGATACTACGCACTTGATTCCCTTTGCTGATCTCACCCACAACTAAGAGTTGCTACGACCCAAAGTCGAAGACTTTAATAAACAAATCTGTATCACACAAAAAAGTCTACAGGAATAGATAAATATGTATCCCACAAAAATACCTACGAGTTTTGTTCCGTCTTTTGATAAATCAATGTGAACAGGAACCAATTGAAATACCGGACTTATATTCCCGAAGAACATCCTAGAATTATCAATCACCTCACAATAATCTTAATCAACTAGCGAAACAAGATATTGTGGAATCACAAACGATAAGACGAAGGTGTTTATGACTACTTTTCTATCTTTCCTATCAGAGAAATTAATCTCAAGCCAATCTTACGATTGTACTCAAATACGATAGAATCAACAAGATCAGATCACGCAACTACAGAGAAAATAGTTGGGTCTGGCTTCACAATCCCAATGAAGTCTTTAAGTCGTTAACCTACAGGGTCTCGATAGAAACCTAAGGTTAAAGGAGAATCTAGCTTATACAACTAGTATCACATAGGAGGTGTGGGGATTAGGTTTCCCAGTTGCTAGAGTTCTCCTTTATATAGTTTCCAAATCAGGGTTTGCAATCTAAGTTACCTTGGTAACAAAGCATTCAATATTCACTGTTAGATGAAAATCTGAATAGATTCAAGCTAATATCTTTCAACCGTTAGATCAAACTTAACTTGTTATTCACAAATGAAATGTAACTTCATTTAAGTTTGAGTAACCGTACCTAAACGTGTACACCTAGTTGGTTCAACAATAGTTAACCAATGGTTAGCCATATGAGCAATTTCATATCAACCTTATTCATCTTCACCATAACTAGTTCAAATGACTCAAAAGAACTAGTTAGAGAGTTGTTCAATTGCTTAGATCTCATAGAAGTATATAAGACACAATCGAAGCAAAAACGATTTTGATTCACTCGAATTGATTCATGAACATTATAGAAACTGGTTTGCAAAGATTGCATTCCTTAATTTATAAATGTCTTAGTTCATGAATAAACCGTTTTTAGAAAATAACCCACTCAAGTACGCATACCAGTACGCATACTTAAGTACCCGGATTGAGCTTGTTTTCAGTTCACAAACTCTAGCAGAAATTCACGGGATGTGAACTTCCGACAGTATGCGTACGGGTACACGTACTTAGCTCCGGACATCCCAAACCAGTAAAATACACATACTTTGGTTCAAGGATTTTGGACTTACACAAGTATGAGTTCAAATACAATGTTTATATCCATTAAAGGTTATATATTCTAAACTCTCATTTCAATCATTGAAACATTCTTAGAGGATGTTACTTAGAGGTTATTCACACACTATTTTTCATCCAAGCGATTTTCAAGAGATTGAAACAATCAATATGACTTTCGTCACGAGTAAATATGAACTTGGCCAAAGCGAAAGCTTACCAACACATATTTCGAGAAATAGATAAGCGAGATAAACTCGGCTCAAAATAGCAAATGTGTATAATCGAAGTCTATATAGCAATACGACTTTTGTCTCAAGATAGGAGATAGAATAGATAGACTTTTGAGTGATAGATAAGTTCAAGTCTCCACATACCTTTTTGTCGATGAAGATCCACTAGTTCCTTGAGTAGTTCTTCGTCTTTGCATGATGAACGCCGTGGAGTCTAGAGCTCAACTACACTTACTATCCTAGTCCGAGACTTAGCTATAAGTAGACTAGAAATCAAGACTTATAGTTTTGGCAACTAAACTTGACAAACAAGCTTGAGATAGAAACGCTTGCGAGTTCGACCGAGCAGTGCTTAACAATCTCCCCCTTTGTCAATTTTAGTGACAAAACTATTAATACATATGGAATACAAAATAAATAAACTTTGCAGCTTCTAATCTACATGCATGATCTCCTTGGTTCTTCAACATTACTCGAAATCTTCGTCACTTCCAAGTACTCCAATGATTCAAAAGATATTCAAATCAGCATCACCGTTGTTGAAGATCCGTAGCCATAACAATGAGAAAACAAAAGCTCTCAATTATTGTTACACAGTGTCATAGTATTATTACACAGTATTAAATTTCAATTGTATCACAACTTTTACAACAATACTTTGGTGATATGTATCACTCCCCCTTAGTCAATACTTCATCTCACATGAAAACCACTCCCCCTTACATAATGATCCGAAAACCATATGTATTTGTAGTGTGAACTACACATTAATTCTCCCCCTTTTTGTCAATAAAATTGGCAAAGGTACGAAAATTAGTGGGATCCTAATAAAATTTCCATAGAGATACACCATGACCAAAAGAAAAGCACATATCAACTTTTTTAGATGCAATCATATAGCCGAAACTAAATGCATTCATCAAGGAGTTTATAAAGATACAAGATAACCCCTATAATATTCCACAGCCGCACTCCCCACAAAGATTTGGCAATTAAGCACAAGTTCAATTAAGAACTCTCCCCCTTAAAATGTCATTCCCGAAAGAACAACAAGAGCGACCTTACTTTCATAAGAAAAGAAGGATTTCTTTGGACATTAACAAATTACATAAGAATATGAATTTGTATCCAAAAAACTCAATTAAATTAACCACAAGAGAACCCATGATTAATTTAATCGGAAATGCTCACATTAGAAAACACGGAGCTGCACAGTATATACATAAAAAATATGGATCAGGGAAGATCAATACTGCGGAATAAACAAAGATTCATTCTATTTCTCATCACTATTTGCACAATGACATATAATAGACTTAATCTTTGTAAACAAAAGTTCATCCTTTCCTCCATCAATATTTGCATAATGACATAAAAGGCTTAACTTTTGTATTCAAAAGTTCATTTTATCTTTTATCAATACTTTCATACCGACATAATAGAGATAACTTTTGAACATATATGGGATAATATGTTCATTCTATCTTTTATCAATACTTTCATACCGACATAATAAAGATAACTTTTGAACATATATGGGATAATCATAGTTCACGGATGCAAACACACATATCCCATAACAAGTTGCAATATATAAAACCATAAAGATTAATACTGCAAAAACAATCTTTGCCCTTAGAAGGTAGAATCAATCTTTTTCGCATGGATTTACCGCAAGAATAGCTACCAAAGGCGGATAAAAATATTTTCTTAACAAAGAAGAACTTACAAAGTCATTAACGACCACGCACCATAGTTCACATAAGATGATTGTGAACATTCAAGAATCCCATAGCAATGCGTACTACTGTTCATTCTTAAACTTCCTTCTTTGTGATTCACCAAAAACGTTCTTGTAAAAGATAAAAATGAGCTTATATGAGTATTACTCCAAGAATCCAAGTGCCCAAGTCTAAGAAGTGGAACAAGTGCGACGAAACGGAGCAAAACACTCAAAAAACAAGAGACAGGACAAAGACCCATCTTAACTCATCCAAATCTAAGAATTATCATCACCATTTTTAATATAATTCAAATAGGAAGAGAATGCAAACAAAATGAGGTCATTCCGAGTTCGGACGAAGAAGTTGCGGCCAAAACGAGTTTACTGAATATCGACGTCTACAGGCAAGTATGTATACCGGTTTGCAAACGAATTTTCATGACCTGGAGCAGTATGCAAACGGGTATGCGTACTAAAATCCCTGGATTTTGATTTTCAATGATGGTATACATACCTGGTATGTGTACCATGAAGTCCAAACATCCCGAACTACTATTTTCAAACCTATACATTTAAGAACCTTAAATACAGATCAAGTTAGGTAGAAATGAACGATAAGCAAGGTACATGGATCATTATAAGTACTCTAAGCAAATAAATACAAATATTTCTCAAGTTTATAGACATACCTTTTTAGAAGAATCCAATCGAATTTTACATCCTTACCAAACATAATCTGTGTGCCCCAATTCTTGTGCTTCCCTCACCGTATACATAGAAGGGCATTCCTTGGTGAGGATGCACTTACAACACAATCAAGTTGTGTTGAGGTGAACAATGTCTTGCTAACCACAAGTGACTTTTGGATTATCATGAATGAGATCGCTTTTAGAACCTTTCACATCCAAATCCATCTTTCCAAAAAAAAATTAAGTTCCAACATCATGGATACTGCTTTCTCCATAGTCATGGAATTTTCTGGGAGATCATTCCTTTTCACACTCAAGGTATCATAGAATTTCTTTGGTACCCACTTCTGAGTGCGTTTAGAAACAACCAGAACCTTCTTCCCATTACTCTCTTAAAGATTTCTCGAAATAGAATTGCATTGACTATTCTTTTGCAAGTTAGTCTTTCTCCAATTGGGAGCATCGGATCTTGTCTTCGTCTTTACGAAGTTATCCTTTTGATAACCATTACGATTGTGAAAAGGCTTTGTATGACGTTTATAGGCAAATCTAGGTTTATCACAACAATGATTCCTTTGTCTAAAGGTTGCAAAGTTACAACCTGTAATGTTAAGGGGATTATCCTTAGCATATGATCTTGGTTTCACAACTTCTTGTGATTCCCAAACAAGAACATCATGAAGTTTCTCATTCCTTATACGAAAACGACATCTCCTTTCCAGGTGACCTTTATTTTCGCAATACTGGCAAACATAAGGAATGTTCTTACCTCGATCTATATGTGCTGACTTTGGAGGTTGATATACATTGCTCTTTCAAACTTTAACTGCCGGTGAAGGTATTTCACATTTGCCATTAGTGGAAACCTTTCGTTGAGAAAAATCACTAGCCTTGACAAATTTTACCTCTTTGCTAATACTTGGAGCATCTATTCCCTTATAGCCCAATCTTCATGTATCACGATGATTTTTACTTGCTCCTAGCATAGTGGTTAATTTGCTTGAACTAGTATTGAACTTTTTCAAGTCATCTTCCAACATCTTTATTTTATTAAGAGCAGCAGCTAAATCAGTCTCAAGGCGTTTTTATCGAGCGAGATAAGCGCTTTTTCAGTCATCAAAACTTGTTTGCCAGGAGTTAATCCTTCCTTCAATTTCTACAAGTTTCTCTTCAACCAAGAAGTATTTTTGATAAACACGATCACATTCAAGTGACTTTCTACTCAGGTTTTCCTCGGAATCTTTGAGGACCGATTCGCAAGAGCGATTTCGACCATAAAGACCTCCGTAAATCCTTTTCAATTTATTGTTTTCTCGACAGAGAGGAGTCAGAAGAGGTGTGACATGAGAAGTTGTAATCTTCTTCATTTTCAACGAATCTAAAAACTTAACATACTCTGAGACTTCCTCATCAACATCTCTATCAATATCTGAATCACCTTCATCAGAAAGTTCATCCAACTGTTCTTCTAGGAGTGTTTCCCAATCAACAGTTTTTACATCAAGAGAATGTTTAGATATTGAATTAGATGTGACAATTCTCTCAGGTGAATCCAAGCTTTGAAAATCATCTGGTGATTTCTTACCTGGTACGTTATTAGAGATAGACTCGTCCATAATAATCAGATTGCTACAAACACAGACTTATGAGGTCTTAAACGTGTTTGCCTGCTCCGATACCAATTGAAAAAGCGGGGGTCTAACAGCCTCACCCAATATTTCACTTAGCAATCTGTATGGACTAACTCTAATATACTTTTAAGAGAATAAACTAGACAGTCAGACTCAATCTTAATAAAAAGTATATCAAAGAGTTATATCTCAATTTCTCGATTCAATCCTCATTCAAACAAATAAAAATCTGCGAGCCTGATTGAATACAAGAGAAATAACTTGAACGGTACCAAAGACCAATGTTCAAGGATCAATCAATTTCAATCAACAACCAAAGGTTGGGTTTACCAATTGATCGATTCAACGCACAACCTGTGATATTTCAATTATATAACAAAATATAATGCGGAAAAGAAATAACATAGACACCAGAAGTTTTGTTAACGAGGAAACCGCAAATGCAGAAAAACCCCGGGACCTAGTCCAGATTGAACACACACTGTATTAAGACGCTACAGACACTAGCCTACTACAAACTAACTTCGGTATGGACTGTAGTTGAACCCCAATTAATCTCACATTGATCCAAGGTACAGTTGCGCTCCTTACGTCTCTGATCCTAGCAGGATACTACGCACTTGATTCCCTTAGCTGATCTCACCCACAACTAAGAGTTGCTACGACCCAAAGTCGAAGACTTTAATAAACAAATTTGTATCACACAGAAAAGTCTACATGAATAGATAAATCTGTCTCCCACAGAAATACATACGAGTTTTGTTTCGTGTTTTGATAAATTAAGGTGAACATGAACCAATTGATATACCGTACTTATATTCCTGAAGAACAGTCTAGAAATATCAATCACCTCACAATAATCTTAATCGACTAGCGAAACAAGATATTGTGGAATCACAAACGATGAGACGAAGGTGTTTGTGACTACTTTTCTATCTTGCCTATCGGAGAAATTAATCTCAAGCCAATCTTACGATTGTACTCAAATACGATAGAAACAACAAGATCAGATCAAGCAACTACAGAGAAAATAGTTGGGTCTGGCTTCACAATCCCAATGAAGTCTTTAAGTCGTTAACCTACAGGGTCTCGATAGAAACCTAAGGTTAAAGGAGAATCTAGTTTATACAACTAGTATCGCACAGGAGGTGTGGGGATTAGGTTTCCCAGTTGCTAGAGTTCTCCTTTATATAGTCTCCAAATCAGAGTTTGCAATCTAAGTTACCTTGGTAACAAAGCATTCAATATTCACCGTTAGATGAAAACCTGATTAGATTCAAGCTAATATCTTTCAACCGTTAGATCGAACTTAGCTTGTTATACACAAATGAAATGTAACTTTATTTAGGTTTGAGTAACCGTACCTAAACGTGTACACCTAGTTGGTTCAACAATAATTAACCAATGGTTAGCCATATGAGCACTTTCATATCAACCTTATTCATCTTCACCACAACTAGTTCAAATGACTCAAAAGAACTAGTTAGAGAGCTGTTCAATTGCTTAGATCTCATAGAAGTATATGTTAGAGCATAACTCGGTTGAACCCACCAAGCGTTGGTATGTCAAGTTTGGTTGTCATATTTTTGTGAATCAAAACTCATTTAAAGATTCGATTGATTATATACTAGAGTCAACTTCGTATAGGTTAGCTTGAAAGTATTAGGATATGAGACATTACAAGTATTACGTGAAGACTTGAAGAATGTGAAGAAGTAAGGAGCTACAACGACGACATCTTCCTTCCACTTGAGTTTAGTAATATTTGACTTGAACTGTTTCATTCCCTAACGTATCTTTCAAGTCGTGCATATTGAAAACATAACTGCGAAGCCATGAATGAGTATACTTTAGTTAGACATAGTATTAAGGAATACAATACGAAGTATAATGCTTATCTTTTGAACTTCGTATATAAGACATCGACATAATCGTTTGAATGCTATTGTGATTATGTATGGGTATAAGGTGAAGATTTCATCCTAGGAAACAATGTTTTACATTCGTTTAAAGGAAGTAAATTCATGAACTTGTTTTGTGAATCGAAAGGGAAATCGCTAGGCTTATTGGTATTGTTATTCATTGCAAATCTTTTGAACTACCAAGATGTGTGATTAGTATAACCGCTCATGACTTTCTTATGTTCTTGATAAAACTATTCACAAGGCCTGACTTTTGTATTGGTATGACTTTTATTAGTGAAACCGATCTTAAGTAATCACCTGAGATGGTATGATCGATTTAGTGTTTTTGGTATGACCAACTCTAGGCAAAGGGGAACCGATCCTAGTAAGAGGTGAAACCGATCACAAAGGGGAATTGATCCTTGTAAGAGGTGCAACAAGTTTCTAGATATTGGGAACCGATTCTATGAACATGTGCAACACGTTTTTAGATATTGGGAACCGATCCTATGGACATGTGCAACAAATACAAGTTAGATACCATATATATGTGGGAACCGATCCTAGTACCTAGTCAACCAAGTTTTCGTAACTAGCGTGACTAATTCTAGTACCCACATGGAAGGTAGAACCGAAACTTGTTTTGGTAGAACCGTTAAACCCATGATTGGTGATTTGATAGGATAATCAATCACATGGTTCTTGGAAGTCAGATGAACCAATTCTAAACTTGTTTGGAAGTGTGGCAAATCGATTCCAAGATTGTAAGTATGAAAGAGGACTTACAAAGTAAAGATGTCGACATACTTTGAACATGTGCATTAACGCTTATCTTTTATTGTTCAAAGATATTTCTTAATAGCTAAAGGAAAAATCCCAGATCGAAAAATAAATTGAGAATCTTTTAATTCAGGTTTTTAATTTTATATTTGGAAAATAAAAATTAGTAATGTCCATTTACTAATTGGAGATTTTCTAGTGAGATTTCGGTCATTATTTGGACAAAGAATTTCCAGGAATTATGGAAACCGAATTTGGAATATATTACATATCTTGAGAATATTTTCGGTTTTGGAAATTCCTTGGTGTCCAAACTTCCTTGGTCTATAAATATCAAAGTTTGCATTTCGAGCAAACTAATCCTCAGAGCCAGCAAAACTACCTAGTTGTGTTGTTACTGGTGGAGCCGCCTATTCGGAGAGGAAAGTAACCTAATTAGGCAAAATCTCTTACGACCGCTCGTTTTAAAGACTTCTTTGGGATTGAGAAGCTCTACGAGTACCGTTGGTGGGAAACTAGATAATTGCGGTTTATTATTAGTTTTCAATTGATTTGATTGACTAACGGTTGTTGAACTTTGATTGCACCTAGTTTGTTTATGCTCTAGAATCTTCTCTTATGATATAAGATTCACTCAAACTAGATCGAAGTTTCGACGGGGATTTTTAGACTGTTTGTAGATCTAAAGACGTCTTGTGATAATCCATCGTTAACAGACTCCGTTCTGTATGTGATTGATCACAAGAGATTCAAGTTGTTTGTGTGCATGTGTTTATTGAAGATCTAAGAAGATTTGAAGACAAATAAGATTTCTTATTTGAGTTCATAATCTTTGGTGTGCACAAAACTTGATCGGCTGGGGATCCAACTATAATCGGTTTATCATTTGATAGATTGGATTGATTAGTTGCGTAGATTGGTATCAATATATTTCTTTGTGATTAATAGTATTGATTGCATAGTCTAAGCAATTACTTTGGTAGTTGTTGAATAGATTTATCTAAGAACCTGACAAAGGAGTTTATTGGGATAAACGGAAGAGCCTTTTGTCGAACTCATATCACTTGGTTGAAAAGAGTTGTTACCAAACAGATTTGTTGTTCCTTTACTATTTGGAATACGAACCAAAGGAATTGTTCCAAGTGCGTGACTTATTAACAAGTTGGAGGCGCAGGGATACAGACGGAACTAGGTGAACTATAGGTTTAGTTGCTTGGTCTAACCTATACGAAGTTGGTTTGATTTTGTATAGCGGCTTAATCCTGAGAGTATTCAATTCTGGACAAGGTCCCGGTTTTTTTATGCATTTGCGGTTTCCTCGTTAACAAAATCTTGCTGTGTCTTTTACTTTTTTATTTCCGCAATTATAATTGTTTTATTATAATTATAAGTAAAATACACAAACGTTAATTCCTATTTACTTGATAGTAATCCTATTGTGTTTGGTTAAGTCCGAACCATTTATCAATTAAACATACTTCTTTGTTGTATTGTCTCGATCTCGTATCCATAGACGATCACACGAAGTGTGAACCAATTTGTTGTATTGTCTCGACTCGGTCTATAGACAATCACTTTCGGAGAAAGGACTTATAGGTGGAAAAGTTTTAGATTGAGGTATATTTGGGTACCCTCATCTTTTCAGTATATAAGACACAATTGAAGCAAAAATGATTTTGATTCACTCGAATCGATTCATGAACATTATAGCCACAGTTTGCAAAGATTGCATTCCTTAATTTATAAATGTCCTAGTTCATGAATAAACCGTTTTTAGAAAATAACCCACTCAAGTACGCATACCGGTACGCATACTTAAGTACCCGGATTGAGCTTGTATTCAGTTCACAAACTCCAATAGAAATTCACGGGATGTGAACTTCCGGCAGTATGCGTACGGGTACGTGATAGACGCATTTATTTGTCTATTTTCATCTCTATTGTGTATATTGTTAGTACCCATTTTTGTACTTATTATGGTGTTTTATGTGTTTGTAGGTATTTTTGGGTAATAAACATTTTTGGAAAAATCGGCTCGAAAAGTTGTCTAAAGACACCCAAGGGACATTTGTTATTCGGACTCCAGCAGCGAATAAGGGGCACCCCCTTCTCCTTCACGTTCAAAAACAAAAAAAAGGAGGGAAAATGATGTTTATCCCTGGCAGATTTTCAATCAGATTTTTGGAGTCATTTCAGAGAGACTAAAGGGATGGAATTGATTGGGATCATATCTAGGACCCATAGAAACGTGGTATGGTCTTTGGTTTCGACCAGAATTGGCTAGAATTCAAGTGTAGAACAAAACATGAGTGATATTCCCGTAAGATATTTTCAGAATTTATGGTAATTTTGGGAAGTTTTCTTGTGGCTTCTGCGTGCCTAACTTATTCTGGGACGTGAAGGAATGTTCCTGGTGTGTGCAGCACGAGATTAGACGCGTAATTAATCAAAAAATGGAAATTATTCTTTTCCATGCATGGGAGTAAATGAGAATTATTTTGTGTAATTGACGCGTGATTTTTAGGATTTTGGTGTATAAATAGAGTCACAAGGTTCCATAGAAGGGTTGTCGAGAGTTTGGGGTCGAGAGGAGATGTCAGGAGGCGTGAATCAAGAGTTTTCAGAACTCTGTTGTTGTTGCTGCTGCTGCTCGTGAAGAACAGGGAAACATCGACGGTTTCTTCAACTGGTTTGCAACATTTATCTTCGTTGTAACAGTTTCTTCAACTGGTTTGCAACATTTATCTTCATTGTAACAGTTTCTTCATCCTCTTCTGCAACATTTATCTTCAGATTTGTAACGATTATCTTCATCATAACAGTTGAGAGTTGAAACAGTCGGTCTGTAACGCACCTGTGCTGTTGCAGATTTCCTGTTTCATTATTTTCTCTTCTTGTAAACACTTTTTGAGCCATGAATACATATTTTGAGTGTGTTTTCGACATGATGAGTTAAACCCCAACACTGGGACGACGGAGGAGGCCGGACTTCATACATGGGTAAATTTATTTTTATTCTTTTTATGACTTTTGCATTAAAATTAATTGAAATATGATTTGATTAAATTGGTTGTCATTTGATTAGATGGGTCATGCTTAGCTTAGGTGATTTGATGTCCCATGCTTAACATTTACAATCAATGTTTTGAGAATCTACCTTGGCAAAAATAGAGTCCATGTTTATATTTCTTGAGCTAAAATTGTTGAGAATAAATAAGTGAACCTTATGTTATAAAGATTGGCTAAATCCTTAGTCCCATTACCTCTCGCCCATTGTTAATAGTCTTTGTATATATTTATTTAGTATTTTTAAAAACTTTAATCTCTACGAATCCGAGTGAACGACAACCTCATTTCTTACCACTATCTAAAATTCGATCAATTTTTGGCGCCGCTGCCGGGGATTTGTTTTTAGATTTAGAGTTTTTAGATTTTTATTCTTTTGTTCTTTTTTACGTTTCTTGGGTATTTGTCTTTTTGTTGCAGGTTTTGAATCAAAGAGGAATTGGAGACGAAAGACCTGGGGGATTAAAAGCTAGACAAAGCGAAAAGAACGGAGAAAAGACGAAGATATTTATTTATTTAATTTATTTTTAATTAGATTTTATTTTTATTTTTAGATTTCATTTTTAGAAATTGTAAATAGGACTTTATTTTTGTAAATTTTTATTTTTGAACCTTTTTATTTATTTTTTTATTTTTGGGACATTGGACTTTGGGTTTTTTTTTTTTAAACCCTACGGAAGGGTAAAATTTTAAATATTAACTGTTTGCAGGGAAGGACGACGATTACGATATCGTCTCGGCCCCTCGGGTTCGTACACTGACACAGGAGTCAGTGGCCCGAGTCGACTACAACCGTTTCATCGCCCGTCTGGTACGGGAGGTAAGCTTCTAAACACCCGCAAATCCCCTGTCAGCGGGTTTACTGTCTTCCTTAAGGTGCATATATGTTGAGATTTTGAATACATAATTTAATTTCCTAGTACAGGGCAAGGCCAGGCCATACAAGATAAGGGTTCGGATTTCATCACCGTTCTCTTCTTGCCCGCCTTAGAAACACATAACCTATGCGAACCCAAGCTTAAAATACTGATTAGAACGAGACCGATAAGGTAACGAGCTTGTAGGAAAGTCATTCAAAGGGAAGTATTGGGTATCTTATTAGCTTAACTCAAAAGTTCAGGAAGATTACTGTGAGTCGAATAGAGCCGCCCTAACGGGAAACGTTGCCAAAGAGGTGGGGGTATCAAAGCTCCTCTGAGCTTCCCCTACTTCTCTTCGACTCACTTTATTCGGATCGATCTAGAGAGGTTTGCTAAAACGATACCTAGTTTCCTTTTGGAGGAATAGAAGCTGGTCTAGAAACAATCTAAGGGAGCCATCATGCTTTTTGTTTGCTAGATTCAATAGGTTTGATTTGGTCGAGTCAGACTTGTTTGTGATTGTGTAGAATTCCTCTGTAGTTTGTATTTTCGGGGTGATGAATCCTTTTCAGGAGACGCCACCTGAGATGTCGTTATGAGACTATAAGCGTAGAAATTCTCATTATCAGGAGACGTCATCTAAAATAACTCTTGGTGAATATATGCATGGGAAACGACATTGGGATGTTCCAACGGAAAGCGGGGTGATGAATCCTTTTCAGGAGACGCCACATGAGATGACGTTATGAGACTATAAGCGTAGAAATTCTCATTATCAGGAGACGTCATCTAAAATAACTCTTGGTGAATATATGCATGGGAAACGACATTGGGATGTTCCAACGGTAAGCAAGGAATCACCTCTAATGATCTACGAGAAGTATTATAAACACATACCGCTTAGTTTGGAACAAAGATTAAGAATTCTTGAATGTCAGAAATTATATTATGATGATGATGATGAGGAGGATAGTACTGACGAAGAATCTGAATTATGTAGGCATAGTGATCAGGAATCTATTAATCCAATTGAGCTTTGTAATGATTATATTATTTCTAGTTCAAATCCAAATAATTTTTATGATTATTCACCTATTCAAAAGGACGAGGATTTGATTAGGGATACCACCGTTTTAGACGATGTAGTTTTTCCTTTTGATTACGAAGCCGATAGTGGTTTAGAGGAACGGGTTTATTTTGAAAATGCTATTTTAGAGTCTAGCGACTTAGAAACAATAGTCTTAGACGAAGAAGATAGACCCGTAGAGATGAGTAAAGATGCACTACCTGATAATAACTTAGAAGAATCAATTGACCATTTCCAAGAATCTGATGATCTAGAAATTAGGGAGATTGTGACTAGTCTATCTAGAGACACTGAAAACTCTAAGTTTGGGGGTGATTATCACTTTCCTAGTGCCTTACCTTTAACTCTCAGAAAATCCCCTCACTTAGGACTTGATATCTGTGCCTCAACTATTTTACAAGATTACCTTCATACTCGTTTTCCCGAACCTAATGATGTCCAGGAAGAAGTTCAGTCGTTAGAAACCCATCCTCTGGTTGATGTGGTTTTCCCAGGCTATGATACCCAAATTGACTTTGTTTTCCCACCAAATAGTTTTCTTCCAACTGTGGGAACGTTTATATTTCAAATGTGCCACTTATAAGGTTCTGAGACTAAGCCTAAGTACTTTAGGTTAATAGAATTGACACATTTACTTAAGAATGACCACTACTTTCATTGTGGTCAATTATGTAAGTCAAATCTGATTGACTTAGAGGATCCTCAGTTATTTAGATTATTATTGTGTGCTTCTAAGTTCCTATTTGAGTTTTTCCAGACCTTAGGACCTAATGATTCAGATCCCACCTATGAGGAAATGCAGCCAATGAAAATAATTTATCTAGACCCTTTCATAGAACCTGAACCTGAACCGTAGTTAGCGATAGTTATCAGGAAACTAGGTAAGGTCATGCGATACTTGTTCACTTTCTTGGCTTATTGTTGTTTCCTATGGTCAGCTCAATTTGGTTTTGAAGACCCACAATTATTCCGACTACTGTTATACGATTCGAGGTGACTAATCCTTTCCAATGTCTGGATGAAGACTTTAAACTTAGCACTTCTTGGGAGGTAACCCATTCTCATGCAACACGATAATATCTTTCCTTAACTCTTTCGCTTCAAATGGTAACAGTTTCTCCTTGTTCATGCTTTTAATTTCATCTTTATAACATTGAGGACAATGTTAGATTTAAGTTTGGGGGTATGGGAAAAGCTTTTTAGTTGCAATAAATAAACTCCAGAGCCTAGAAATTTATTCCTATTAAGGATGGCACTAACCAATCTAAGTGGATGGAAGCATTTTGGTTTTAGGAGTTGAGGCACCAATCTGAGTAGATGGAAATATCTATAAGAGTCTATTCGTAAAAGCACAGAGCTCAGGTGTTAGAAATAACATGATAGTTTCGCCATATCTCGTTGAGTCCTTTTCACTTCTGTTTTTATTTTAATTTCTTTTTAAAATATGTTTCTCTAAGTGATTAGGTGGGGCTCACGATTCAAGTTGTTACCACTGCTAGGGTGTAATAGAGTGATTGAGATACTAAAAAAAAAAAAGAAAAAAAAAAGACCAGATCAATCAGACCAATCGGAATAAATTTTAACACTTGGATAACAATATGTGTGTGTTCTCCCTGTCTCCGTCGCCTAAACAAGCGGGAATGCAGGATCCACGGGAATTACCATGTAATCTGCTGACAAGAAGCATGCGCTTGGATCCACAAGATCTAATCATGTTGTTAGTTCTAAATAAATAAATAATGTGTATTCAATAAATCGACCGCTGGTTCCCTTGTATATGCCAGACGAGTTGATCTAGAATTAGGATTATTGACCACTGGTCCCCTTGTATATGCCAGTTGTGTTGATATTAGTCAGACCGGTATTTCAGTCCATTAGGATAGGTTCATCTTGGCAGAGGCCTTCAGACAGATATGAGAAAACACCGTTCACCTAGTCAACATCAAAACCATCTATGTTTTTATATATCCATCTCTTAATCTATCCATGTGATTTGTTGACTCCGAATATTGATGTCCATAGTGAAACTATCTGAGTAGAGCTCTGTCACTTATATATGAATTTTAGTATGCTTGAGTGCAAACTCGTGTACAACAATTGGAATTTCGCATCAGGGTACTTCCTCCCATAATCAATAAGTATGCCAACCAAGTAGGTTCTTTAGTGCCATTTCAAGGTTCTGCGTAGATAGCTAGGGTCTGGAGTAAAGGTTTTGTGGGTACACCTCTGGTAAACCCTCCCGAGACTATAACTCGGCCATTAGGGCCACCTAGGGGTTTAAAGGCTTGTTGCACATGCTAAGTGCAATCGACGATGCCTGTGACAGTGAGTTAGGATTTTATTTTGTAGTTTTGATTTGCTCGGGACTAGCAAATAATAAGTTTGGGAGTATTTGATAGACGCATTTATGTGTCTATTTTCATCTCTATTGTGTATATTGTTAGTACACATTTTTGTACTTATTATGGTGTTTTATGTGTTTGTAGGTATTTTTGGGTAATAAACATTTTTGGAAAAATCGGCTCGAAAAGTTGTCTAAAGGCACCCAAGGGACATTTGTTATTCGGACTCCAGCAGCGGATAAGGGGCACCCCCTTCTCCTTCACGTTCAAAAACAAAAAAAAGGAGGGAAAATGATGTTTATCCCTGGCAGATTTTCAATCAGATTTTTGGAGTCATTTCAGAGAGACTAAAGGGATGGAATTGATTGGGATCATTCCTAGGACCCATAGAAACGTGGTATGGTCTTTGGTTTCGACCAGAATTGGCTAGAATTCAAGTGTAGAGAAAAACATGAGTGATATTCACGTAAGATATTTTCAGAATTTATGGTAATTTTGGGAAGTTTTCTTGTGGCTTCTGCGTGCCTAACTTATTCTGGGACGTGAAGGAATGTTCCTGGTGTGTGCAGCACGAGATTAGACGCGTAATTAATCAAAAAATGGAAATTATTCTTTTCCATGCATGGGAGTAAATGAGAATTATTTTGTGTAATTGACGCGTGACTTTTAGGCTTTTGGTGTATAAATAGAGTCACAAGGTTCCATAGAAGGATTGTCGAGAGTTTGGGGTAGAGAGAGAGAGAATAGGGAGACGTTTAGAGCATCAAAAAGCCGAGAAAAAGAAGTTACAGGAAGCTGCTGTTTTCTGCTGGTGACGAAGGTACGAAGAACATAAGACCCTCAAAGACCGTCGTTCTTCAACAGTGCTAGTGACGGTATTTGCTTATCGTTTCCTGTAACAACTGATTTTGTAACAAATATAAGTGTTACAAAACCCGGTTTTATCATTTTTTTCTCCCATTTCATCATTTGTGAACCATTTTTGAGCATTAATAAAGATGAATTTTGAGCATGTTTCCATGATAATGATGAGCTAATTCTCGCGTAATCAAGGCACGGAGGAAGCTATTGTTGCATGAATAATTGGTAATTATTTTACTTTTCTCTAATTTGCATTTTATAATTCACTGAAATCACTGCTTTGCAGAATTTTAATTGTTTGCATAATTTTTCTTAATTAGTTGTGATTCAATTAGATAGGTTATACTTTGTTTAGATAATCTATGCTTAAGGGATACAATTAATGTTTGAGAATATGCTTGATTATTTGTGAATTAAGAAAAAGAGATTTTAAAAATAATTAGAGTTTTGGAATTTTACCATCATTCATTCATGTGTAATAGTGGAATCTAGTGTCTTGGTTATTTTCAATCTAAAAAAAAACAAATTTGGATTTAAATTTTCTCTACTTTTAGTTTAAATAAGTCTAAAATCAATTGCTTTCACAAGTCTCACGAACCTTTTACTACCACTATTCAAAATTACATCAGTACGCGGACTTAGCTCCGGACATCCTAAACCAGTAAAGTACGCATACTTTTGTTCAAGGATTTTGGACTTACACAAGTATGAGTTCACATACAATGTTTACATCCATTCAAGGTTATATATTCTAAACTCTCATTTCAATAATTGAAACATTCTTAGAGGATGTTATATAGAGGTTATTTACACACTATTTTTCATCAAAGTGATTTTCAAGAGATTGAAACAATCAACATGAATTTTGTCACGAGTAAAGATGAACTTGGCCAAAGCGAAAGCTTACCAACACATATTTTGAGAAATATATAAGCGAGATAAACTCGGCTCGAAATAGCAAATGTGTATAATCGAAGTCTATATAGCAATAAAACTTTTGTCTCAAGATAGGAGATAGAATAGATAGACTTTTGAGTGATAGATAAGTTCAAGTCTCCACATACCTATTTGTCGATGAAGATCCACTAGTTCCTTGAGTAGTTCTTCGTCTTTGCATGATGAACGCCGTGGAGTCTAGAGCTAAACTACATTTACTATCCTAGTCCGAGACTTAGCTATAAGTAGACTAGAAATCAAGACTTATAGTTTTGGCAACTAAACTTGGAAAAAAAGCTTGAGATAGCAACGCTTGCGAGTTCGACCGAGCAGTGCTCTAACAATATGCTTATTTTATAGGTTATCTTAATGTTGTGTGTTTGTATTTGCTATTAAGTTATCTTAACGTTGTGTGTTATTTAACAAATGTAATATTTTAATTTACCACCTTATGCAGATTATGTCTTTTTCTTTTGTTCAATTAAATAAAAGTATTTTTAGTAACAATGTCTCACCGCTTACACAAATAAATAAAAAAACACATAATAAAATCATTCTGAATCGGATGCCAAAAAAACTTGTCCTGGGTCGTAATGGTCTTGATCAACATCTACCTCATCCGTGTCTTCTCCAGAATCCAACTCATTGTCTATCGCATCTCCAGGCATGTCACCATCCCTTAGACCTTGACCGTGTCGTTCCCATATATGAGTTGCAAGATCCGTACGCAGTCTCTCCTGAAGAACTGGGTTTTGTAATGCCTCACTCGTCTGCCTCAATGTTCCAACGATAGGTGCATGAGGTGGGTATGGCACATATTTCCACAAAGGGTCACGATGTTCATCCTCTACAACGATATTATGCAATATCAAGCAGGTTCTCATGATCGATTTCATATCTTGCTTTCCCAGTAGTTACATTTGTGGTAAAGGATCCTAAATTTACTTTGCAGTGTCCCAAATTCCCGTTCCACATCTTTCCTCTTAGCCATTTGATATTTGTTAAATAACTCGAGATTTAGAATACTACTGGGTGCACCGTATGCTTGGACTAACACAGAGTAGCTCTTATAAATTCCATCCATAATACCCCTATGTGTAGTGGTTCCCATTAATAGTAAAATGACAAGGTGGTGCAACACCATTGAGAGTGTCATCAAACAAATTGGAGGACTTCAAAACATTAAGATCATTGTTTGATCCACCCACTCCAAAATAACCATGCCAAAACCACCTATCGTATGAAGCAACCGCCTCAAGAATACAAGTGGGATAACTTTTGTGGCCTGTGTGTGTTCCCGCATCGTCCATTGGACACACCCTCCAACCCCAATGCATACAGTTCAGGCTACCAAGCATTCTTGGGAACTCTCAAGCTGCGTTCTCCTTCATCAGTCACTTGGTATCATTCATAGTGAGACGTCTCATGTATTCCGCATTAAACCCAAACATAATTGCATCACAAAACTTCTTAATATAGTAGTAAATAGTAGAAGAAGCCATACGGGTATAGTCATCAACGCTATCAGGTGGGATACCTTTACAAAGACACTTCATAACGGCATACATTTTCATGTGTGGGCTATGACCTGAAATTCTTGCAGCATCTTTGTTGAAAGTTCGGGTCAACCTCACATATTTTGTGCAGAATTCTTAAACAAAGGGGTCGATACATACCTAAACGGCCATGGAACTTTTTCGGTCCCCTAGTGCAACCATCATTGAAATAATCCTGCATCATCCTTGCATCCGCTTCGGCACGACTTCTATTGATTGATTCTCTCTTCATAACTTGCGTTGGAACGGGCTGATGCAAATTTAGAGTATTTTGCAACAAAAATTGATATAGCATGAGAAGATTTTGATTTGTATCTTCTTCATAAAAATCATCGCCAAGACGAACCCCAAATTTGATTGACATATATCTCCTTAAAGACATGATTCAATTAACAACAACATTGGAGTTGCAATTAAATGGTGTCAAAGTGGACATCTAACAAAGTTAACACTAGAATTCAACTATACAAAGTTTAATACCACCAACATTTGCAATTGAAATCCAATAAAAGTGAAGCATTTTATGATCATGATAATATCTATAACTTGTAAATTACATAGAGAATTAGACATACAATCTAAATTATCTCCTTTTCAATCATAACAATTCATATAACTTTTAAATTACCTAGAAAATTAGACATAGAATCCATGTCCCTAAAATTAACAATGTTAAACAAATTTAAGTCTTCACAAAGTGGTAACTAATAATATTTGGATTCAATTTATGTTATTCATCTCAAATTTAATGAAAATCGTTTCAATTGAAAAAAATATAAAAACTAGGGTTAAAAGTTTCAATGGATTACCTTTGATTATTGAGATGATTAACCACTTCAAAAATAACTACAACTTTCGATTTAGAGCTTCCTCAACAAACCCAATAACAGAAAGTGTGGATATGATGTTTATTTGGTTAGCTAGGGTCTTTTGTGTGAGAAGAGAGGAAAAAATTGGGGAAGAACAAATGAACTGAATCAACTGTGTTCGATGTTTCTGGATGTAAGGCTAAATTTGGCAACGGACAACCATCAGCCGGTTCAACGGGTGGTTAACTGGTCAAGATCAATAGAACGGGTAATCAATAACCGATTTTAAGAAACGAGTGATGGTTGACCGTTATTAGAATAACGGTTAACTACTTACCGTTTTTGTTGTTGCTTAGAACGGCTAACCATTAGCCATCCCTGGATTTCACTGGGAAAAACCGCAAGAGCTAGACCCTTCCCAAGTTGAGGTGTAAAGGCATTTGGGAAGAGGCTGCGCATCTCCATAAAACCCGGTCTAATGGACTTCATTACGTTTAAACAAACTAAACTAGGAAAGGGGATCCCATTATACTTTTAATTCGCTTATATTCGGCATGTAACACTTATCTTTATTTATTTATTTTGTTTTGATAGTTTTAATTTTTAAGGTGTACTTAATTCGTTTTTGTTACAATTTTATATGTATTATTTCGATTCCATATATTGCCTAAAGTAATACATTAAAAAAAACATGAAAAAGTAATACATTAAAAAAAACATGAAGTAATACATTAAGGAAAAACAAATTGATATCATGAACTTTTAGATCATTTTTTTTAAAAAATAAAAAAGTAAAACCACTAATCTTTTAGAATATAATATATTCGTGAATCAACAATCTAAACACCCAATCACATCTCTCACACCACGTTGAGGGTTGCGTTAATGAATGGAACCCTCGCTCCTGATTGGCTGAAAAACAAGTTAGCACCTTTACATTTCGTGACCGTTAATTTTTAATAAAATTGACTCCATCTGACGCTCCAAACCGAGCGATGGCTTAGTAGAATTCTTACACCACGTTTACATAATTTAAATAAAATCCAGGCCTTTGGATTAACCACAAATAAAATGCCATATATAATGGAACCTAAAATATCTACAAAAATCTTTGGGAAAAACACGAAAAAATAAATAAATATCTACGGATTAATCTTATTATTTCCGTATTTTCCTTTTTATTCCAAAATCTTAATCTAAAAAAATAGCAAAAACAAAGGAAAATAAATAACAAAAAATAAACAGAAATACTTAGTCTTATTGGTTAATTTACATAAAAAAGATTTTTATATGGAAAATCTAAGATACAATCTTATTAAGTTCGATATTTTAGTTTTTATGGCAAAATAAAAACATATAAGAAAAACAAAAAAAAAGTAATATTTTTTACACGGCATTGATTCCATACAGAATTTTATACGGAATTTATGAAAATATACGACTCTCCAGATTTATGTAAATAAAATCAGTAAAAAAAGGAATTTTACTCATGGAGATAATTAAGTAAAATATTGCCTTTGATTTGTCCATTTCCTTACTTTATTTAGACGGGCTAAAACCAAAAGTGTTTACAGTTTATGAACTATAAATCTTGGTCATACTAATACATAAAAATCTTTCATCCCTTTCTCTTCTCTCTTGATTTTTTATGCAGTATCGCTTTCTAGGGTTGCATGTTTTAATGTTGATTTTGTTAAATTTTTTATTTAAATTTTGTTTTAATTATTTCCGTGATCGATTCGTTGATATTTAAGTTTTATTTTTGGATGACAGGACAACGAGCTCATAGCCTCGAGAATCAAACTAGCATGCTACGGAAGCAAGGTCACATCTTTTTGACGACAACACGAGAATTTCTCCATCTTATTAATTTCGATATTTTAGTTTTTATGGCAAAATCAAAACATATAATAAAAAGAAAAAAAAGTAATATTTTTTACACAGCATTGATTCCATACGGAATTTTATACGAAATTTATGAAAATATACGACTCTTCAGATTTATGTAAATAAAATCAGTAAAAAATGAAATTTTACTCATGGAGATAATTAAGCAAAATATTTCCTTTGATTTGTCCATTTCCTTACTTTATTTAGACGGGCTAAAACCAAAAGTGTTTATAGTTTATGAACTATAAATCTTGGTCATACTAATACATAAAAATCTTTCATCCTTTTCTCTTTTCTCTTGATTTTTTATGCAGTATCGCTTTCTAGGGTTGCATGTTTTAATGTTGATTTTGTTAAATTTTTTTTTTGATTATTTCCGTAATCGATTCGTTGATATTTAAGTTTTATTTTTGGATGACAGGACAACG
>JAJJMB010007130.1:812226-846823 GCA_023531105.1 Papaver atlanticum
ATCAAACTAGCATGCTACGGAAGCAAGGTCACATCTTTTTGACGACACGAGAATTTCTCCTTCACATAATTATTGAATTTTATTGTTGCATTAATCAGTTGTTCTTAGAGAAAAAAAAACGTACCTAATAGATAATATAAATTGTATTTTTCTTTTTGTAGCTGTCATTGGAAAGCTTACAAGTATACTAGGTTTGTAGTCGAATGTCTGTTGGGTGAGAAGAAAAATCTGAGAGCAAATTTTGATGATCAAGGTTTGTCTACCCATTGTATTCGTGATCAAGGTTTGTCTACCCACTGTATTCCCTTTTGATTTGGTTTGTCTTGCATTGATTTTGTAATACAGTATACCAAGATTTTGGGTATATTACTGATTTTGGAGCTTAGAAGCACATACATGTTTCATTGTGGTGTTGCTGGGATTAGTTTACAGACTGAGATGCTGAATATGCACCTGTGTTATTTATTTTTAGCATTTAGTTTTCTTTTTGGGTGGAAGTGTTTAGTTATTTAGGATTTGGCAAGCTAAAGGAATTTCGTAATGGGCAAGCTAAGGAGGTGTAAGTGTAAATAAACAATACACGACTTTCTTTTTTTTTGGGTTTGGCGTATATGTAACAATTTCTTCCGATGGAATCTGCCTTTTGGGCATCGGTTCTTTTATGTTTGCAATGGTTTTTTTATGCACATCTCTTCTCTTGATTGCAGAGACAAAAATACCTAACAAAGGTGGTAGAGGCAGAAAGAACGTGGAAGAATTTTTTCATGGTGATGGTGAGCTTTATTAATCATCCTAATTCTTTTTTTTTTCTTTGTTGTTTTTCTTGAAGACATGGAAAAGAACGGTGATGCAGGGAAACCAGGAATCAAATTTCATAGTCTGTTGCTCATAGTTCATATGAGCAAAAGAATTCAGGTAAATACCCCCAACATTGGGCACAGCGACACCAACACACGTTGAAGTTTTCAATGGATGGATCCATATGTTAGATATTTTAAAGCTCATGTCGAAACCAAATGGAGACAAAATTCCGAGCTCGAATTCCACCTCATTTTCATGTGGGAATTAAAAGAACGTATTATCCAACCATGTTATTGTCGGCAGCTATCTCTGTGAAGCATCTCATCATTTCAAGATGGCATGATAATAAGTTCCATCTGCTTCAATTAGTCCCTAAAATCAAGTATGATCAGACTATTGATAGGTGCCAAACCCATGGGCGAAAACTATAACCTTTTTTTATTTATTTTTTCTATTTTCAACTACACTAACGTTAAGTTCTTCCGGCAAGTTGTTTTCTATTGTGTTTACTGAAGACCAAATATATTATTTAGGTTGTTTGTCAAGTTTTGGTCGTATTTCTACACTACTGCCGAAATCTGATGCTTCAAAAGTGTTGAATTTCTTCATATTTAGATTTTAAGTTGGCTTATGGAAGTGTGGGCCTGTGGCACTTGAAGCTAAGTGATCTGTGGTGTGTATTTTAGCTGAAAGGTGTGTGCATATTGGGTGTGGTACATGCGAATGTCAACTATGGTCCCGTTAAGTGGTTCTGGGTTGAAGTTATTTGATTGATTATTGGTCATCTATCAAAAAAAAAAAAAAACTCTATACATCTTTAAAGTGTAAGATTGAAAATTGGAGTTGGAATTATATGGCCCGTAGAGAGTGTAACAAGAAAATCGAGTATGTAAACAATAATCCTCGCTGCAATAATTTTATGAAAGACTGTATGAGACTACACCCAAGTAAGTAAAACAATTTTTTTGTATATATATTTTTAATTATTATTATTTCAAGCTAGGGCTTCTGCTGCAATTTAAAGTGTTTCTAATCTTATTTTTTTTCAATCGAAACGATGCTCTCACAAGTGCGGCTGTACATTTTTATCATAATGTGGAAATATGTTTCCATATTACCAAACTGGCTTGCTTTCTTTCTTACTAATTACTTGCAAAAATTGTTTCAGGTTGTTGCTGCATTTGTGTATGGTCGGGGCTTTAAAGAACAAAAAGAACAAAGGCTGCAATGTTTTCTCCATTGTTGTTCGATCACCTTAAAAACTTCTGCAAATATTGATTAATCAATCTCATAACTGTCTCAACTCAAACTTGGTAACCATTGGTTCCTTGCTTTCTCATTAACAATGTTTCATTAATCTCATAATAGTCTAAAAGCTTGGTAACCATTCTAATGTCGTCAGCTGCACCCTTGACGTGTTGATGCATTGCAAAGCTCAGGCTCAGGAAAATGGGATGTTGGTTTGATATATTGGTATATGCCCGTGGTTTAGTGATTCCTTTCAAGTTTTGTTCCTAGATCACGAAAAAGATATTGGTTGCAATTTTCACACGGTTGTTCGGTTGTTGGTTTGATCTATGTGTTGTTTCGGTAACCTTCTTGGGAATTTAGGTAATTCTTATTTTTCCTTTTTATTTTTTTGTCATGATTTCATCAATTATCCTATCCTATGGTTTATGACTGAGAATTAGAGTGGACATGCATTTGTGGTTTTAGAAATGAACTATGTGTTGTTTCCGTGACTTTCTTGGAATTTCTGTGGAGTATCACAAAATTGCACATGAAAGGAATGTACCTATGCTGCTACCAAGACTTATGGTGTATATAGTTTCACTTTTTCGCAATCGGAAAGAGTTGTGTACCTCCTCTTTTTTTGCGAACGACATCTTGGATTCTTGGATGGTAATTGTGCAATCGGAAAGACTTATGGTGTATTGTAATTGTGCAATCGGAAAGACTTATTGTGTATATAGTTTCCTCATAGTACATAGTTTCACTTATTTACTAACAATTAAAATTGATAGCGAAGTTACCTCATAGTACATTGTTTCTTGGAGATAGTAAGGAAGCTTTTGCATCTATTATGGGTTCACATCTTGAATATTTCTTTTATCCGCTACCAACTAATGTATGTAAATTTGATCAATTGGGTGGGTTTAGTTAGCCTCATATGTGGTTTGTATTTTTGTGCTTGAGAAGTTTTCTCTAGATTAGCCGTACTGGTGTTACAAGCTAATTTGGGTTGTATCTGATATGAATTGTTACAATGTATTTAATGGAGTGTAAAGATCAATGGTTGCGTTCTCAAAGCTTTGCTGGCTTAAATATAACAAGCACATTAGGATCAAAATACTAAGAAGATTTTTCAATGGATCATATGTACCAAGCAAAGAGCAAGTAGATGCGTTGTCCAAGGAATTGCGAAGATGTGCTACTGTTTGTTGAATATCTATTTTTTCTTAATATTTTTGTTTTGAATAATTTTAAATTACTAAATTTGTATTCTACGCGTGTGATTTGTATCCTTACAGATGCTTTGCCATATGCTCATTTGGAGAGTTGTTTCTTACCTTTTGAACCTTCACTTTTTCATAATCCGTGAACAAGGTTTGATTTTTCTGTTATTGTTCATTGATGTTTAAGTGTGTTTGCAGAATATGTAATAATAATGAATCTAATTACGGCGACTCCAATCCACAACAAGGTAATTAATTATTTTATTTTTTTCTTTAATATTTCTTATTTCTATTAGGAAACAACCACGCGCATTAAATGGGTTGAAAGGAAAATCAGATAACAATGAAGATCCGTGGTATAGCCGTATAGCTGATACTTTAAGTAAGTTTTTTTCTTATTCAATTTCAATTTCAATGCTTATAAAATGCTTTTGTGCTATAAGTTCCATAGTTCCTAATACTTGATCGTGTTATGTAGTTGGTCCGACACAACATTTCACATTATGCGCATTACTTATTTGATGATACTATTCTCTTTTTCAAAAAAAAAAAAAACCATTTTTGATCGAATGCTTCCGTGTTATGTGTTCCATAGTTCCTAAGGGAAATTTTGGAACACCATCTTCTGAAAACTTACTGCATTTCTAGAACCAAGTTTCCATTACAAAGGAGTCCCTTTTAAATTCTCACTTCTCAAGCTCTATATCAGTCAGAGAATTACGAGAGTCTTCTGAACTTTGTTTCATATATCCAAAATGATCATTTATAATTTTTTGTTTATAATTTATATTTTTCATCCATATTGAACTAGCATTATTGGTTTCTTATTTCGTTCCTTTTATCATATTTTATATACTTGGTTAAATTTGAGAAGTCATGTTCATTCGTGACTTATCTGGAAGTAGCATAGTATAAAAGAAATACTGGAATTACTGGTTGAGATGTATTATATATCATTATTTGGAGAAACTCAGTGGTGGTAGAGATGTTGGAGTGGTGATGTTGCTAAAGTTAGGGGCAGCGAGGGTTTTGAGCTGGTGGCGGTCAGATTAGTGAGGAAGGCGTAAAAAGCTTACAAAATGGAAAAAATGGAAAATTACGAAATAAAAAGGTGAGAAAGGGAGGGATTTACGAGTGACCTTCAGAATCTCTATTTTTACTTTTTAGTTTTCAGAAATTAGTAAGTTTTCATCGAAAATCTCATTTTACTTAACTAAAGTTGGGAAATTTATGTGTTTGTGCAAATGCTCAAGAGCTTGCTGAACTAGAGGTTGTGATAAAGTGTGTTAAATTCCACAAGCTTGGAGAAGAATATTCATTTGACCCCCTTCAAAAACGAGGGGCACATGTTATTTCAGTGGTGCAATGAGAGGTTCTGGTAAGAATTTGTGGTTTGGAAAGCTGGTATTGAATAGCAATTATAATGAAATAATTATATTTTGTAGGATAGTAGAGATCATAGTTGTGTTCAATGATGGCTCCAGGGAGCCTATCCATGCTAACAGTTAGAGACTGTATTTATGAGTTTTTCAAAACAAAATTTAGAAGCTCTTAAGTCTGAGTGTGAGTTATATACGACTACGTAGCGGAGATGTTCTGCTGATTATTAGTTAACTTTACTCTATTTTCTTACAAATAAACTGGATATTGGCCTTCCAAGTAGTGCAACAAACTATAGCTACTGTGTGGTCATGTTCATTCTTGCTATCTAACCTGAAGAATGTGCCAATTCTACTTGCACCTACATTTCACTTGAAATGACAAAAAGAGTGACTTTGTGGTGAATGTTACAAGCATGGAATTGGTGATTTGCTGCGAATGGCACGGCTACAATCCAGCCGAGCATAGAATAGGTGATTCACTGTGAATGGCACTGCTACAAGCTTACAAACCATCGTGTTATGGATAGTACTATGCATGAGAATTTTTATGGTTTTGTATTGGAATTAATTATCCAAGACAAATCTGATTGCATTTGTACAATTTACCATCATGGGCTCATTAGCGCTTTAGAAATGGGGGGAATTGAAGTTGTAGAGTGTCAGGTTTATGAACCAGATGAAAAATATTTACTGTACCTATATATAAGAACAATTTTTGTTGGTAATTTACCTATGATTTGATCAAGTTGATAATATGTTAATGTATCTTATGGATGAATTTGAATTTTTAAGTTTGCCTGCAAATTTAGAAGAAAGATATGTGTTTGTGTAATTTCAAAATGTAACAAATGCTCAAGAGCTTGCTACACTAGTGGTTGTGATAAAATGAGAAAGGATATCCTGTTGTCTTCTCCGACGGAGAAGAACACCAGGTAAAATCAGTCTTCTTATCTTGCTACGACCTTTCTGACTACATTTGTGAACTTCCAATAATTGTGGTCCTATAGTTTCATGTAATATTGTCACTGTATAAACCTATCGGGTTAATATGCTATACCCCATTCCAATTTTCCTGTCTAAATAATGTTGTTTTTTCGGTTCATATTGTACATAGAGGTGTTTTTCTACCTCTGATTGCCATGCTTGAATCTCCAGATCTACAACCGAAGGAAATGGCAGTTTTTGCTTTAGGAAGATTGTCTCAGATTACTTATATAACAACCTCTTTTCTCATTCCCAAAAATTTTACGATACAACATTATTGGAAAGGTCAAAGAATTGATGGACTATATGCTCATATCTGATATAAAGATTATCATATTTTTCACGACCATCCATAAACTTCCATCTTACAATTTTTAATTTATCAGATTGTAATTAGTGTCTCAGTTGTACCTTATAATTGTTATACCCACCTTGAAATGTGTGCGGGGCGAAGTCGCATGTCTCAAGGGAAGCTCTCCGTATTGTAAAGAAACTGGAGAATCAAAAATTATACTCTTCATGCATATGATAAGTATATATAAAGAACAATGGTTGATTTATCTACAAAATCATTTCGTTCCTTTTTCTCTGACAGATGGTCAAAACTTCATCTAGGTTTGAATCCTACTGAGAGGTCCACTAGAGATCATAAATTGTTGAAGAAAGAATTCTTTTGTCCCTTCCAGACGATCGTAAAATAAAGAAATGGTTGATATATTGAAGATAATTACGTATTTACACAATACGGTCTCAATTCATCCTACTTCATCAGATCCGGAATGTGATATGGTTCCAAAGGATGAACCGGATATGGACAGTTCCAATAAGATTTCATTCTTGAAGCAAAATCCATTTTATTTATTTATTTCATCTATTCCATGACCGAAACAGGGGTGGGGGGAGTACACGTTACACCGCGATTTTGAATCAGAATAGAGATTTCAAGAAATGACAGATCTATTCACTCTATCAATAATCGAGCCAGATATGGTGTATCATAAGGGATTTTCCTTTTCTATTGATTCCTACGGTTTGGATAAATTTTTTTTTATAGAATGATGTATTCAACTCCAGGGATGAAATGAGAGAGTACAAGCATCACTGGCTAATGTTCCTGTAAGAAATAAGAATTGTCAAAATGATAAATGGTAATGATTATGGTAGTGCCCAGTAAATCAAGGGTGGAATAGGATAACATTTTGTTCGATAATCAAAAGAGGAAGCATCATATCGACGCCATAATATTTCCAAATAAAATTGTTTGTGATTATTTCTATTCGATTATAAGTTTTTTATTTATGATGAACACTTCCCCCACTTGGAAATTGGAATTAATAGAATGATGGGTTATTAAGAAGAGGATTAGCAGGGTTGTCAATAGATGCTGGAAACATTTCTAATGACATGTAAAAACACTCAAATCTGTTGGTTTTTATGGTTCAATTCATGGGTCGATCTTGAATATACGATTTGATAGTTTTAGTTAATAAAACCTAAATCCAGTTTGATCGATCTATATTGTGAAAAGAAAGATTGAGACCGGTGATTGTTTTTTTGTTCCGTCGTGTGAAAGTTTTATCGTCTTTGTTTGTTAATTGTCCGGAAAATGTGTTATTACTGTGATTGTGTGCATATAAATGAATAAGAAATTTCATAAGCGAATAGTTTACTGATAATTCAATTAAATCTGGGACCTGACGTAGTTTAAGTTTTTTCTCAGCAACCAAAAACAAGAATGAAAATTGGTCGCTAGGAAGAAGGTTGTCAAATAATTTCAACAGTTGAGAAAAGATAAGGATGTGCAAACTCCTAAAGCCCAACAATCCAACTAAAATTTTGAATCACACGCACATCAAGTTTATATTACAAGTATGTGTAGAAGAAAAAAGGAACAAAAGAATGGAGATCTTTGAGACCTCGCAATATCACGCTCGACATCAACTTGAAGTAGAGAACTTGAAACTTAAAAGTAACTTTTTGACTTCTTGGAAGAAGTCAGTTTGGGTATAGAATTCTGATCATCTTCTAGAAGCAAAAAAGACCGTAACTTTTTGCAAAGCAAAAAATATTTTGCTTATGAGTTTTGTTCTGGAGGATTCTGCTTCTGTATCCAAAATAATTGGGCGTTTGGATGTACACTGAGAACTAACTTTTCGATTTCTAGAAATCAGCTTGCGAATATTTTTCAAAATGATTTCTAGAACAATTTTTTTTGCTTTTAAACGAAATAAAATGTTATTGCTTCTGACTTCTGGAACTTACTTATGGTATTCAAACATACTGTAACGACAATTGAGTTTGTATGACTTCCAAAGCTTACTACAGTAGCACTTCTATCATTGAAGCGTAAAGCTCTAGGTACTCGCGTAGGATTCTTAAAAAGCCAAGTGTCGATATCTTGACGTGTAGCAAATGCTAGAGCCTATCTGATGCGTACATAATATGTTTGAGACCAATTATAGCACAAAACAAGAAAACAACTAATATATAAATTCAACGTAGATGAAGAAAGCACATTGATAGCTTAATAAAAAACTCTTATGATCCTTAACCTTCGTGTATTTAAGGGAAAAAAATCTCACGTGGAATCCAAAAACAGGTAAACACATCATAACCCATTGCTCCAAATTTAACGACCAAATGGAGCCAAATGCATCAACAAGTGGATCTACGCCATCATTCAAAATAAGAATAAAATTATTTCAATTAAATATATATTTAAAATTGTCTTCAGTGGTGTAAAGTAACCACAATATTTAAGATTAGTACAATTTTCGGGAGAAAAAAGCAGAATGCAATCTGTTAAATAATTTTGTTTTACTAAAAAACGGGGCGGACTGTGTGGAAGATATATTAATTGCAATTGGGGAAATCAATGCTCATTAAATTCAAACTCGACGAAAGAAACTTCATATATCTCACTCTAAAAGCACGTGACATATTTCATTGTGATAATACTATGGAGAAAGCATATCTATTAAAGAAAAACGAACGGGTAAGTATAACTTCTGACATAAAAAAACTCCAGACACCTACTAAGAACGACCTGGTAAAATAATAAAAGTATGACACAATAGAAAATGACGATGACATGCCAACGTTGATCGAACTGGATGAACATGATGATGATATGTACGAGATTATGGAGAAGGATCGTGACATGCCACTATTGGTTGAGATAGATGAAGAATGCAATGAAGTGTTTACTTATTAATAAAGATTATAGATAGCATGAACATTTGTTTTTAGGCACACCGCTTTTGAAGCATATTATTATTCTCCAACAGTATATTATTTAATTTTTTTAAACCGTGACAATTTTAAACTAAATGGATGCGAATCTTATAATTAACAGTGCTATCATGGCGTTCTTTCTTGGGGACCAATGTATAAGACCTATTAAGCTGTATCATGAAACTACGCCTTAAGAAGCAGTTCAAACACCACCAACAAATATGTAATGCTGGCAAGGTCATAAGCAAAACTGGACTCAACATAGTACTGTTATATTAATCAACTTCTAAATCTAGACATAAATAAAGGTATCTCTGCAGTAGCCCTGCATGCACACTTCTAGCATTTCACATTTCTTTTTGTTTTGTTTTAAAAATTGCATTTCACAAATTTATATGTGATATATATATATATATATCTTCCTCTACAGATAAAATCGTTGAATATGACAATTTGTTAATAAAAAAAATGTTGGACAAAAAAAAAGTAATTCTCTTTAATTGCAAATATCCATAGGCAAATTTAATTATTTTAAATCCAAAATCTATGGAGTCAATTTCTTAAATTATTTTAATATCTGCCTATAAAATTGATACATGAATTTAGGTTTATAATACCAAATTTAGATTATCAAATCATTAGATACTTAAAGGGTATCAGAGTTCTATATCCCTCTAAAAGATCGAACTAATTAAAGACTGTTCAAAAAAAAATCTAATGCATTTGACCATGGACGCGGGACGAAGCCCTACCATTCTAAATTAGCTGATCCACCAGTCCCGGTGCGTAGCACGGGTTACATACTAGTTAAATTAAGAGTCCAAGACTCCAAAATTTAAGAAAAAACTTGATACAAATACCTTTATTTTCTCTTGGGATCGATTATTCACATTCCTAGTTTGTTTAACATATGGAAAATATATTTAGTTGGTTATCTGTTAATGAGAAAACATGTGGCGTGATGCTATTGGCGAGGAACCGTATATGCTGCTGGAAAAGGAGTATACTGTGGAATTATGGACGGAAGAGATTGGAAGAGAAAACCGGATCGCAGATTACGCCCAGACGGTAAAAGATTGGCAGTTATAAGAAGGGACACGTGTCATCTATTAAGTGGTTGCAACAGAAGAACAGGGGCTTTTGGTAACAGACGATCCGTAGCCAAATACTGGCACAGAGGATCTCGACCCGAATAATGGAGTTCTTGTAAGACCTTTACTAACTAAAGTCTAAATATCCCAAAACAAAAAGGCGTTAAGTAAGCAAAACAAAAAGCAATCGAGTGAGAGAAACTTGTCAAACAAGAAATAGCAATCTTTGTCCGATAAGAAAACGGTTTCCTAACTAGTTTGAGATACCCTGATTTCTCATCCTATATAAGGGTAACGCTATACATAATTGAAACATATACAGAAAGAGAGAGATACTCGTTATATCATCTAGTCAATGGCAGAGGCGGTGAAAAGTTTTAATGGATCAACGGATTCGGTGGCAGTAGGTCCAGATGTTACGGATACTTTTAGGAGAATAGAGGAAAATTACAAGAAATGTAGGGATTGTTTTGAAGAAATGTACGGAGTAGAAGAAACAAATAGCACGCAATATCATAGGGAGTCAATGACAAAGCTTAGGAAAGCTGTGGTGAGACTTGAATCGTCTGCTGACAGTTTTCCGGAAAAAGATCAGTTATCGGAACCAGAAGATATTGATTTTACTCTTTTACAAAAGTTGATAATTGGTTTAGAGTATGATAATGCAGACCAGCTTGCAGCCAAACGGGAGGCCTTCCGTGACCCTGAAACATTTGCTCAGCTGCTGCAGAGAGAAAGGGAAAAGACATTTGCTCAGCTGCTCCAGAGAGAAACGGAAAACCCATTAATTGGTTTAGATGATGATGATGCAGACCAGCTTGCAGCCAAACTGGAGGCCGCCAATGACCCTGAAACATTCTCTCAGCTGCTCCAGAGACAAAGGGAAAAGTTAATCCAGAGAGAAATGGAAAATTTATTAATTGGTTTAGATGATGTTGATGCAGACCAGCTTGTAGCCAAACTGGCCGCCGGAGACCATGAAACATTTGCTCAGCTGCTCCAGAGAGAAAGGGAAAAGTTATTAATCGGTTCAGATGATGATGCACACCAGCTTGCAGTCAAACTGGAGGCTGCCAATGAGCCTGGAACATTTGCTCAGCTGCTCCAGAGAGTTATTAATTGGTTTAGATGGTGATAATGCAAACCAGCTTGCAGTCAAACTGGAGGGCGGAGGCCGCCAATGACCCTGAAACATTTGCTCAGCTGCTCCAGAGAGAAAGGGCCAACGCCACATGCATATGAAGAGATTTTAGTCGAATTCCTTCGTTCAAAGCTTTTAAAACCCAATTTAATTTATTTATCTTTCTTATTTCATGAAGTTTCAACTTTTTCTTTTGAAGTCCTATTGATTTTGAGTTGTTTAGGATTTTTCCAAGTCCAACTTACTGTTCAGTCAGTTCACTGATTAATCTAAAAATTTATCATTCATTAATTTTTCCACAAGTTAGATTCAGCGTATCCGTCACTACAAACATAAAATTTTACGTACGTATTTGTCTAGGAGTTTCCTGTAAACAAATGGTGGAGCCTCTGACTATATGCGGTTCAGCAAACACAATGAAATAGTCCAACGATTGTAACACATATGTACTGATTTTTATCCTAAGTCTTGTTTTTGCTTAGAAGATGCATGAAAGCTAACACTCATGATTACAATTGCTTGAGAACATTCAGCTCATGTTTCCCCAGAAACCTCTCATATATTTAAGAGCTGTTCCTCATCCTTCCGTTGGTATAAAACCATACACGCTAAACCTGGTCCCAAAATTGCCACCATTACTGGTCCGTCAATTGTTTTCTCTTTTTTCTTTATAATTACTCGTGCCATGTCCGCATTTTGTCTTCCGGCAGTAGAGACCGTAATAAACTTCAGCACAATCTTCGGGTCTCAAGTGATCACGTTAGCACAGTCTGAGCTAACTCCTAGCACTTGCTTGTAGAACTGACGCTCTACCGCCCATCGATATGCAATGGGACCGTTGAATTTCAATTGAAATGCAATGACTCACTGGATTAACATTGGCTTTGTTTCTATCAGCTATTGATATTTGAAGTTATTGATAATGAAATCAGATTCTGATGACGGCACAGCATAAGATGGTGAAGCTAATGCGGGTACTTATACAAAAGAAATAGATAACAAACTTTACCAAAAAGCATCCCGGCGTTAATCATGTTTAGGATCACATATCGTCTATGTCGTATTATCACTGTACAATTTGGTACATGCTTCTTTTTGTTCAATTTCATTTTTATTGGTTGTTTCGGGTATCAGAATAGCTTCCTCAAGGTATGCAATCAATGTCATTTATAAGCAGCCCCTTACATTTCCTTGATCTCCCCTTGCACTGCGTAAACATTTTGGTCAGTCTCATTTATAGATGGAATTTTAAGTTTACCTTCAGTTTTTCCACTAGCTCGAGAATTTGATGAATATGAGCGATACCCATGCAATTTATTAGATTTGCTAGACTAAAAGTGGATGTCTTTGCCACCCCTTGAGTAAAGAACCAAATTCGTAGATAATTAAAGCTAGACTAATTCTAAGAGGACTCTTACTAAGCGGCATGGAAGGAGACAATGTAACTTACTCAATCAACCCGCAGAATTCTAAGAAATGTCGATCTATGACGGTAAAGGAAAAATAATGTCGCTTGGCTGTCTGCTTTTTTCGTTGTTGTTGTTGTGAGCATTTTTATTTGGCACCTTGACATGTTTTAAAATCTTTCGACTTTTGAAATTTGTTAATGTGGGATCCTGAGATTTCAAGGGAGCAGAGAAATTGGACCTCCATATAACACTGATTCTGTAACAAATTTGATTTTTTAGTTGTGAGATATCCGCCCAACAGAATAGTGCACAACAATGGTCATTGGACAGAAGCCTATACCTTGGTGACTCTGTAGTATGTAGATCAAAACCACCACTTGCTAAATAGACAAGAAATTTGACTTTTCATTAACTCTAATTAAGTCTGATTGCGACTGAGTGTCACTGAGATTATCTCGTTTAGGAAAGGTTAATAATGGGGTTCTTGTAAGCTCGTCTGAGAATCCTAAAAAGACCCTTACTAACTAAAGTCTAAACATCCCAAAAACAAAAAGGCTTTAAATAAGCAAAACAAAAAGCAATCGAGTGAGAGAAACTTGTCAAACAAGAAAAAGCAATCTTTGGCCGATAAGAAAACGGTTTCCTAGCTAGTTTGAGATACCCTGATTTCTCATCCTATATAAGGGTAACGCTATACACAATCGAAACATATACAGAAAGAGAGAGATACTCATTATATCATCTAATCAATGGCAGAGGCAGTGAAAAGTTTTAATGGATCAGAAATATTTAGGGAAATAGAGGAAAATTTGAAGAAATGTAGGGATTGTTTTGAGAGTATGATAGAAGAAACAAATAGCACGCATTATCATAGGGAATTACTGACAAAGCCTAGGAAAGATGTGGTGAGACTCGAATCGTCTGAAGATATTGATTTTAGTCTTTTCAAAAAGTTAATAATTAGTTTAGAGGATGATGATGCAGACCAGCGTGCAGCCAAACTGAAGGCCGCCCGTGATCCTGAAGCGTTTGCTCAGCTGCTCCAGAGAGAAAGGGAAAATGTAATTGGTTCAGATGATGATGATGCACACCAGCTTGTAGCTAAACTGGAGGCCACCGATGACCCTGAAACATTCTCTCAGCTGTATTCTCAGCTGCTCCATATAAAAACGAAAAAGTTAATAATTGGTTTTGCTGATGATGAGCTTGCAGCCAAACTGGAGGCCGCCAATGACGCTGAAACATTCTCTCAGGTGCTCCAGAGAGAAAAGGAAAAGCTACTAATTGGTTTAGATGATGATGATCCAGACCAGCGGTGACCCTGAAACATTTGCTCAGCTGCTCCAGAGAGAAAGGGCTAACGCCGCAGGCATATGATGAGATTTTGGTCGAATTCCTTCGCTCAAGCTTTTAAAACCCAGTTTAATTTGTTTATCTTTTCTTATTTCATGAAGTTTTAACTTTTTCTTTTAAAGTCCTATTGATTTTTTGAGTTGTTTAGGATTTTTCCAACAGTTCATTGATTAATATAAATAAATTTAGATAGGTTTACCGTTCACTTTGAAATAATTATTTACTATCGAAAAAGCCACATCCAGAGACTACTGATATCCCGGGTTGCCATCTGATTCGTCTACATAATCTTCGGTCTCAGTCTCGTACTGAACTTGAACATCTTGATGGGGTGGTGGTGGGGGTGGAGAACTTTCTTTCTGTAATGATTCCATTTGTAGTAGCCTTAATCCACTTTCTGAATCTTATCATCCACATCAATTTGTGAATTCACCAACTGGTCTGCATGAAAGCCATTATGGCCAAGGGCAACATCAACAAATGTGTCCAGAGTCCACGCGCCTCTTCTCAAGATGCGTTGCAAACTTTCGAAATCGAGTTACTACCTCCGTTTCTAGTAATAATAAATGGTGGCCATTACACTTATTTGAGCTTGGTACTTTTTTAGCTCAATTTCTAGTTCAAGTGATTTTTTTTGTTCAGTAAACAGAATGAAATAGTCGACTATTGTAACCTGCACGAAGTTGTGTAAGGTGTGCTTTATATTGAATGAATTTTTGTTACCGGTTGAATCATCATGGATACAAGCTAATTTACTACTCTAGCTAGAGTACTTCTATGGATGTCAGAAATCTACTGTACAGTATTTTACAACAACTTTTGCAAGACTGAACTGAGTTACCAGGAACACCAGTGTTGGAATTGCCTACAACTTCACGTATTTGTCTAGGAGTTTCCTGCAAATTAACAAATGGTGAAGCCTGACTTTATGCGGCTCAGCAAACACAATGAAATAGTCGACGATTGTAACACAGATGTACTGATTTTTATCTTAAATCTTCTTGTTTTTGCTTAGAAGATGAAAGCGAACACTCATGACTATAATTGCTTGAGAACATTCAGCTCATGTTTCCCCTGAAACCTCTCATATATTTAAGAGCTGTTCCTCATCCTTCCGTTGGTATAAAACCATACACGCTAAACCTGGTCCCAAAATTGCCACCATTACTGGTCCGTCAAATGTTTTCTCTTTTTTCTTTATAATTACTTGTGCCATGTCTGGACATCAGACAAGAACTAGTGTTTTATCTTGGAATTCCCGCATTTTGTCTTCCGGCAGTAGAGACTGTACGTAATATACTTCAGCACGATCTTCGTGTCTCAAGTGATTACGTTAGCAAGCTTGGGAAATAAGTCTGAGGTAAAGGCTAGCACTTGCTTGTAGAACTGATGCTCTTCCGCCCATCGATTCCGTATCTAACACTTCTTTGTTTTCCAGGTATGTGGGCTCAAATGGTCTCACGAGGACAGGGAGCTCGCATCTGGTGGGACTGTTGAATTTCAGTAGGTTTAATTGAAATGCAATGGTTCACTGGATTAACATTGGCTTTGTTTCTATCAGCTATTGATATTTGAAGTTATTGATAATGAAATCAGATTCTGATGACGGCACAGCATAAGATGGTGAAGCTATTGCGGGTACTTATACAAAAGAAATAGATAACAAACTTTACCAAAAAGCATCCCGGCGTTAATCATGTTTAGGATCACATCTCGTCTATGTCGTATTATCACTGTACAATTTGGTACATGCTTCTTTTTGTTCAAATTCTTTTTTTTTATTGGTTGTTTCTGGTATCAAAATACAATTGCTTAGAAGATGCATGAAAGCTAACACTCATGATTACAATTGCTTGAGAACATTCAGCTCATGTTTCCCCAGAAACCTCTCATATATTTAAGAGCTGTTCCTCATCCTTCCGTTGGTATAAAACCATACACGCTAAACCTGGTCCCAAAATTGCCACCATTACTGGTCCGTCAATTGTTTTCTCTTTTTTGTTTACTCGTGCCATGTCTGGACATCAAACGAGAACTAGTGTTTTGGGTTGGAATTCCCGCATTTTGCTTCCGACAGTAGAGACCGTAATATACTTCAGCACTATCTTCGTGTCTCAAGTGATTACGTTAGCAACCTTGGGGCATAAGTCTGAGGTAAAGGCTCCTAGCACTTGCTTGTAGAACTGACACTCTACCGCCCATCGATTCCGTATCTACCACTCCTTTGTTTTCCAGGTATGTGGGCTCAAATGGTTATTTTTCCCTCTCGAAAAGAAAAAGGTTCTGTTGAAGATAAAATATGTACATCCAGGAGGGTTCAAACACTTACAAGGGAAGAAGCGTCTCCCAATTGAACAAAATAGATCTTACGAAAATGTCTTTAAAAGTTTATTTGTCATGTAACCAAAGAACAATAGTCTTTTGTTTATGAGCAAAACTATTTCAGGCACAAGCTTATGCCTAGCACCAAATGCTCTCCCAAGTTATTATAATCACGAAAGAGATAAATCCTTATTTGGGAAGCAAAAGTTTGATCAAACTTATCCCTGAAGTTATACTACCCTTCTCTAATATCATAAGAAGAAGCTCATTCACTTCAGGGTACATTAATTATATACCCCTAGTTTTGACACTCAGTAAATGTACCCTATACAACAATAAATATACCCATATCATTTAAAAATAGATTACCTTAATACCCTCACCCACATAAAAAAATAAAATAATTTCAAAATACAAAAAATTGTTGGAGTAACAATTAGAGAAGGAGAAGAACTTCTTATTGATAAAGAGGCATTCGATAATACATACATACAATGTTCTTTATATATAGAAAAGAGAAAACCTAGTCATCTAATGGAGCTCACATCCATGGGCCATAGGCCCTATAACACCCCCCCTATGCGGTTCAATAACAAAGCTTTATCCATGGTGCTTCACATATAGTGCTTTCAATGTAGTTCTTCAAATGTCGTTCTCTCCTTGATGACTTGTGCCGAAATCAATTTCCTAATTAAAACCTTGGTACATCTCTTCACATGTAGTATTTCACATGTTATCTCATAGTTTACATGTAGTACTTCACATGTTGTATGATCTTCAAGGACCGACTAGTCTAAGTTAATTGCCTCGTTAAAACTTCGTCAGGGAAACCCAGAGGGACAAACCTGAACTAATGAGTACAATATTAAGAAAACTTAGAACATAGTTGGACTCGAATATGTTGCCTCATTAAAACCTTGACAAGGAAAACCCCAGTGGGACAAAACCTTGACGAAGGGAAAAGAGTACAATGTGACAGATGCAAGTAAAGGTGATCCGTTGCAGATGATCACTTTGCTCTGTTGATGTGGACTAGTTGCTTCACAACTCTTAAGGCATAAAATCCTCGTGGTAAAGACAATAGCCTTAGCTGGGAAATCACATTCCCGATGTTTGTTGTTGTCTCATTAAAAACCTTGCCGAGTAACAAAACCCTGTGGGAAAAAGTAACCTCGGTGAAAGAAAATAGTTCAACACACCATTATATGCTCCCCCTGATGTCAGATAATTTTCATTAGTCTAATGCAGTCAAAAGGAGTTTATCACACTTTACTTTGATGACTTGAATGTTTATAAGACCCTGTTATTGATTCTGGAAGTTACGTTGCTTAACATATTATCACGTTTCATTTCTATGATTCAGATATTTTCAGCAATATCAACGCGATCTTTATGTCTTCAACGTTCAACATACTTGATGTTTTTAGTGTGGTCTCGCTAAAAACCTTGTCGAGTAACAAAACCCTTTGGGAAAAACTATTCTCGATCGAAGGGAAAAAGAGTACAATATATCTTCAATTTCGAAGTAAAATATGTCGACATCATATCCTTGGATCCTCCCCTGATGTCGGCATCTCCCCCTGATTACTTTCAGAGTTGTTCCAGACAGTTTCTTTGGTCATGTACTTTTCGAAACTGAATATCGGTAATGACTTAGAAAATAGTCTACCATATCTCGCCCTGATTACTTTCGTTGGAAAAGAGATTATTGTTCCTTCATAATCAACAACCTTTGGATTGCAATTCTTTTAGCATTCCTTTTTATGTCTTTGCATGGATAAAACAAACTCATGTCAATGGTTACTTTTAAGTACATGATTACATTCACTGTACCATTCCAATGACGTTGCGTTGGCGCTGAGCTATATCTAGCTAACAAGTTCCCTGAGGATGTAAAATTTAATCGAGTATATTACTATACTAAGTACAACAATGCATATATTGTACTTAGATATGGGAATTTCATCCCCAACACATCTTCGTCATCTTCCTTTAGACGAGATGGTCACTTACTTACATTTGAACCTCGACTAATCATGGGAGTGCTATCAGGATGCATGTCTTTGTTAAATTGCCTGACTACTTTAGACATATGCAAACTGGTGGAATAATATACCACAAGCTTAATTTATCGGTCGAGCTTTCCCTAGATTTTTCATCTCAAATTCGGATTTTAAGTAGCTTTTATGGTCTCTTATTACATCAAGAGTACCCATTATGTTTGTACCATCGACATAGATAGCTACAATTCCAAATCAGGAACTTTCTTGTGAATACGCAAAGAAAAATAACTTACTTGTCTATCCCCTCCAAATCAAATAGTCACTTAGACGGGTATACCACATCCGCCTGATTGCTTCAATCTATAAGTGAGCATTCTATCTAACTGTAAACACACTCTTTGGTTTAGAGTCACTTGATTTGGGAAACAAAAGGCTATCAAGTACTTTTGTAAATATCTGCTATCTCTTGATTCTTTAAGAGATATGTAATAACCACATACATATGCTGCATTTCAAGTCCTTTTGAAATTAACAAGCTAACTAATTAGCGGAACACTATAACGTTCATTATAAGAGGGTAATTCCAGGGCTTTGTGAGAAATCTCACACCACAAGGCGAGCCTTGATACTTTGAGACTTCATTCTTCCCACTAAGCTCTATGACAAATAATCGTGTATGTCCCATAGGCTTTACACTTGGTTGGTTAGCACTACCACACCAAATACCTGTACATTTGTCAAAGAATCAAGTTCTACCTGGATTGTATAGACCAAATATGCTCTTCGTTGACATTAAGAAACAAGGAGATTGGTTCGATCTTATCTTGCTCTATTTCCTTAAGCAAATGTATATGAAATTAATCATCAATATGCTCGGATGATCTTTCCATTGACTCGTGCGCATTCTCGTAATCCACTTGGGATGTCGTTGTTCTCTGGAATCATTAAACTTCGGAGCGTCTTCCAGTTTGATTCATGGACATATTCAGAGACAATCTTATGAGATGATTTCTGATGATATAAATAAGTTGTGCCTTACTCACCTACTTCCTTTCTAGGTGGGGATTGATCGAACCAAGTGGTCTCTCCAACTTCCTTTATGGAGCCACGACCTCAACCACACTTCCACTGAGGGTAGTTGCAACACCTTAGTCTATGTTGTATACCTTGTTGAGGATTTGTAACCTTGCAGGTAGGTTTGCAGCTGGTATGTGTGATCTCATCACTTTAGCAACATCAGTGTACATTCTAAAAATCGCTTCACATTTACATTTGTGGAACACAAGAATCAATGTGAGACATAGTGGGAACACACCACGACAATTCATGTCTTTCCCTTAGAAAATACTTTTTCTTATCTCCTCCTAACGACGGGAAGGCTGTCTCATTAAAGTGATAACCCGCAAATCTAGCGGTAAGAGATCTCCTTCCAAAAGGTTAAAAACTGCGGATAATTGTTGGAAATTCTTTTCCAACATAGTCACTTAATCATTTTGATGACCCATCATAGTACGATGTGGAGTCGTCAGGGCACATATATAGTGCAACCAAAAATACGTAAGAACATAAAATGTCAGGCTTATATCCAGTTACCAACTGGTACGCAAAGAATGGATGACCAATTGTGGGTCTAAAACGAATAAGTGAAGATGCGTGTAATATTGCATAGTCCCCAAGCAGTTAAAGGTATGTTTGTACGCATAACCATGCCTTAGGCACCATCTGTAACCTTTGATGATATCCTTGCGAGACCATGGTGAAAAGACGAGGGTACCCAAATATACCTCAATCTAAAACTTTTCCACCTATAAGTCCTTTCTCCGAAAATGATTGTCTATGGACTGAGTCGAGACAATACAACTAATCGGTTCACACTTCGTGTGATCGTATATGGATACGAGATCGAGATAATACGACAACAAGATAACTTGTGTGATTAACTATGGATACAAGATCGGGACAATACAACAGCGAAGTATGTTTACTTGATAAAAGGTTCGGACTTAACCAAACACAATAGGATTGCTACCAAGTAAATAGGAATTAGCGTTTGTGTATTTTACTTTTCATTATAATAAAACAATTATAATTGCTCAAATAGAAAAGTAAAAGACAAAGCAAGATTTTGTTAACTAGGAAACCGCAAATGCAGAAAAACCCCGGGACCTTGTCCAGAATTGAATACTCTCAGGATTAAGCTGTTATACAAAATCTAAACCAACTTCGTATAGTTGAGACCAAGCAACTAAACCTATAGTTCACATAGTTCCGTCTGTATCCCTGCGCCTCCAACTTGTAATAAGTCACGCACTTGGAGCAATTCCTTTGGTTCGTATTCCAAACAGTAAAGGAACAACAAATTTGTTCGGTAACAACTCTTTTCAAACAAGTGACATGAGTTTGACAAAAGGCTCTTCCGTTTATCCCAATAAGCTCCTTTGTCGGGTTCTTAGATCTATCCAATAACAACTACCAAAGTAATTGTCAAGATTTTGCAATCAAAACTTCGAATCACAAAGAAACGTATTGATGCCGATCTACTCAACTAATCAATCTAGATTGTCACAAAGATAAACCGATTATAGTTGGATCCCCAGCAGATCAAGTTTTGGGCACACCAAAGATTATGAACCCAAATCAGAAATCTTATTCGTCTTCAAATCTTCTTAGATCTTCAATAAACACCTGCACATAATCAACTTGAATCTCTTGTGATCAATCACACACAGAACGGGGTCTGTTAACAATGGATTATCACAAGACGTCTTTAGATCTACAAACAGTTTAAAGATCCCCGTCGAAACTTCGATCTAGTTTGAGTGAATCTTATATCAGAAGAGAAGATTCTCAAGCATAAACAAACTAGGTGCAATCAAAGTTCAACAACCGTTAGTCAATCAAATCAATCGAAAACTAATAATAAACTGCAATTATCTAGTTTCCCACTAACTGTACTCGTAGAGCTTCCCAATCCCAAAGAAGTCTTTAAAACGAGCGGTCGTAAGAGATTTCGCCTAATTAGGGTACTTTCCTATCCGAATAGACGGCTCCACCAGTAACAACACAACTAGGTAGTTTTGCTGGCTCTAAGGATTAGTTTGCTTGAAATGCAAACTTCAATATTTATAGACCAAGGAATTTCCAAAACCGAAAATATTCTCAATATATGCAATAAATATCAAAATTCGGTTTTCATAATTCCTGGAAATGCACTGTCCAAATATTGACCGAAATCTCAGTAGAAAATCTCCAATTAGTAAATGCACATTATTAATTTTTATTTTCTAAAGATATGCATTTTAATTGCTGGAAATTAAAAGCATATAAAACTAAAAACCTTAATTAAAAGATTCTCAATTTATTTCGATCCGGGATTAACCTTTAGCTATTAAGGAATATATTTTAATAATAAAAGGTAAGAGTTACTTCACATGTTCAAAGTATGTCGACATCTTTACTTTGTAAATCCTTTTTCATATTTACAATCTTGGAACCGATTTTCCACACTTCCAAACAAGTTTAGAATTGGTTCATCTGACTTCCAAGAACTATGTGATTGATTATCCTATCGAATCACCAATCATGGGATTAAACTGTTCTACCAAAACAGGTTTCGGTTCTACCTCCATGTGGGTACTAGGATCGGTCACACTAGCTTTCCAAAAATTGGTTGACTAGGTACTCGGATCGGTTACCACATATATATGGTATCTAACTTGTATTCGGTTGCACAAGTCATAGGATCGGTTACCAATCACTAAGATTTTGTTGCACCTCTTACAAGGATCGATTTTCCTACTTGTGATCGGTTGCACCTCTTACTAGGATCGGTTCCTCAATGTCTAGAGTTGGTCATACCAATTACAGTAAATCGATCATACCATCTCAGGTGATTACTTAAGATCGGTTTCACTAATAATCTTCACCCATACCCATACATAATCATAATAGCATTCATACGATTATGTCGACGTCTTATATACGAAGTTCAAAAGATAGACGTTATACTTCGTATTGTAATTCCTTATTACTATGTCTAACTAGAGTATAATCATTCACAGCTTCGAAGTTATGTTTTCAATATGCACGACTTGAAAGATACGTTAGGAATGAAACAGTTCAAATCAAATATTACTAACCTAGAGTAGAAGGATGATGTCGTCGTTGTAGCTCTTTACTTCTTCACATTCTTCAAGTCTTCACGTAATACTTGTAAGTCTCATATCCTAGTAAATTTCTAGCTAACCAATACGAAGTTGACTCTAGTAAATAATCAAGAACTCTTTAAATGAGTTTTGATTCACTAAAATATGACAACCAAACTTGACATACCAACGCTTGGTGGGTTCAACCGAGCTATGCTCTAACACATGGGGTATAGGATGCTCTGCATTGATCCTATTAAACATGCAATTACCATCAAATCCTTTTGATGTACACTCGCTAGCATTTACAAAGGGTGGTGAGCCCTTACATGTAAATTATGTGCTAGTACTTTTCCAAACGCAAAATTTCTTGGGAACTATAACTAGTCCAAAATGTCAAAACATTCACCAGAGCCATAAGTCACTTTAATGGTCCGCATTCTGCATGAATATTTTTCTAAATTTCACCTTGTTTTCGTTGTAATATAGAATTTTTATCATTTGCATCTTAGGATGGCCTCGATCTTGTTTTACTGAAGACTTTGTAAAATGAGTGATATGCTTTCTTACTTAAAAGCATAATGGGGAGAGGCAGTGAAAATCTAGTAACTTTAGAAATCACTGATTGTGATAGATGCCATAACTTCACATTCTATTAGTTCATTGTCTTTTACACTCAAATAAAGTGATGCCCGTGTTAGTACTTTCAAAACGGAACATCGTGTTACAACCAATGTGCCTTATGGTTATGTCAAAGTCTTTATGAATCAATCCCAATCAATTAATTGTTGGGGTTAATATGGATTTAGTGATTCAAGTTCCAGTGATTTACAATTCACTAGATTGACACATTAATTTTCTAAGAATATGTTTCCTTCCACATTCATTAGAAATAATTTATAGCTGCAATCAACTCCATTCTCACTGTAAGTTTCCAAAAAGCTAGGTAATAGTTCATGCATGAATACCCTTTGCACTTAACAAGGTGCGATTAGCCCTTAGTACATACAGAGCTTATGCGACTTTTGGTCTTTATTCCATCTTGGCAACATTTTTTTTTTTTTGAAATAAAAAATTATTATTATTAGATATTAAATATTAAATATTTACATGAGGTCAAACGTAAAAAGTTGTTTGGTTGGAAAAATAAACATACCCATACACTTAGCAATGACTACAATAATAATACCTGAAAAAATACTTATTAACATGTTGGCATCAATGTTATTGATAAAGAGGCATTCGATAATACATAATGTTATTGATAAAGAGGCATTCGATAATACATACATACAATGTTCTTTATATATAGAAAAGAGAAAACCTAGTCATCTAATGGACCGCACATCCATGGGCCATAAGCCCTATAACAAAAATTTCTTTCTTTATGGCCGCCACCACCTCCACCACCAACATTCAACTTCCATTCCGCCACCACCACCATTAGCACCACCACATATCCACCACCACCCACTAACCTCCACCACCACTCCACCACTGGAACACCGCCGCCGTCGCCACCGCCAGCTGCCACCACCGCCGGTTTTGTCAACAACCAAAGTCGATCCCCGAAACAAAAATCTGAAAATAAGAAAAAAAATATGGCGTCAACAACAAAAGTTGATACCTAAAATATGGGTCATCAACAACAGAAGTTGATACCCAAAATATGGGTCAACAACCGAAGTTGATCCCCAGAACAAAAATGAGAAAACTAAAAAAAAATATTAATAATAATAATATGGTATCAATAACCGAAGTTGATCCCAAAAGCAAAAATTAGAAAATAAGAAGAAGAAAAAAATGTGTCAACACTCGAAGTTGATCCTAAGAATATGGTATCAACAACAACAACCGAAGTTGATCCTAAGAATATGGTATCAAAAAAATTATAAAATAAAACAAATAAATAATATAGTGTCAACAACGAAAGTTGATCCCAAAATAAAAAATTCGGAAAATATCAGATTATTTATGGTATCAACAACCAAAGTTGATTCTAAAAATTGGTGAACTAAAATTAGTGAACCTGACGTGAATCGAACACGCATCTTCTGACATGGGGTAAGTTGTGCTACCATTGCACCACAAATTTAGTATACCATAATTCAATTACATGTCCTCCTAGTAATAGTGTGTCGCAAAATCAAAATGAAATGTAAAGTCTACTAAACAGACTCTATTCTCAAGGCAAGTTAATCATTTTCTCAACCAGTCAACCTATAACGAATTTATATAAATTTGGAGTACTGAAATAGTCCTAATCTTAGCATTTTGTTCACTTAAATAGACTATAATAGAACAATGCAAAGTGTTAAAGCACATATATAACAGTAATAAAAAAAAGGGCATTGACATAATGTACATGGGAACAATTTAGTTCAAACAAGGAGCAGTACAGAGGTCGAAGAACCAACCGTTTTGTTGCTTGCTGCATCTTCTGCTTCCCTTACCAAGGTTGTGCCTTCGGAAGTAACATGTTGCACCACAATAACAGTCAGAAATGTCGAACGCGCCAAAAGATAAATACGAAAATATAGAATGCAAACTTATTAATATACAACTCAAATAGTTTTAGATGCAAAATGTATAAGATTGCATTTGCAGAAATAAGGAATCTAAATTGTAAAATGTGTCAAACTGTTTCATTTTTCATGCAATATGCAAAATAAGATTGCATATAAAATGTATAAGATTGCATCTAAAATGTATCTAAATTTTCAAAGATGGCAACTCAAGACTGCATTATTTCTGCAAAAGATGGCAACTCTAGAAATGTAATGGATCCAACCAGTATTTTTACACCATTGAATGAAAAAAATGACTGAAGAACAAAAGACAACACCCAAATTTATCTACCAAGTTATTTAGAGGCTCTAAATTAGAATACATCAACAATAGCAACAACAGAAAAAAAAAATTGAATCAAAACTTCGATAAAGGTGACAATTAATTACTTACAAGGATTTTGAGTAAAATGCTAACAGGAATTCAATTCAACACTTGTGGACGAAAAAGTTGAGATTTGAAGATGACAATACAATCAAAAGCTCAGACTATCCACCCGTACTGCAAAGATTGAATAGAAAATGGTTAATATTCAAAATGAATACATTCAGTTGCAACTCAGAAACTTGAACAAGTAAATTCCTCTAAATAATTTCTTATTTGAAAATTTGATTAAATATTTTCAAAAATCATTAGTGAATCCCAAAATAAAAAACATTTTTACCATTCAGGGAGTGGGCTATATACATGACTTTCTGATCTTATAAGAGCGTGATCGATTTTATACACACTTGCGAGTAAAAACAGGTAAATCTGTCGAATACAGAAGTGAAATATTTCATATCACAAATCATTTGGAATACATGCTACTGTCGAATTATGACTACACTGGGTATCAATTAGACAGTGCAAGTCTCAATCTCTTTAAAACATAAATGTCAACAGACTACAAACTAATTCATATGCAAATAAACTAAAAATCTATCAATTACACTTTACTATTAACAGTTCAACATTAGAATTGCGACAACTAGAAATGAATATTAAAGAATGTAGAAAAAACTACAGATGCTATCAATTAGGCTTTCTGTTTCATATGTAGTAAACTTTCAAGTTTCAACAGTTACAAGCAATCCTAGGTTAATATTGCCCATCAGCGAATTAGACAAATGTCATATAAGATACCTTAGGTGGATAATTTGAAGAAAACTGTAATATATAAGCAAAACAAACCAGTACTGATTATATAACCAAGTAGTTCATGTTCATAATGCAAAACGTAAAATGTTAACAAACAAAAAAACCCAATCCATTTTCAGTATCAGAACTTAAGCTAGATGAATTCATACCCTAAAGGAGGTAACATGCAATACATAAGCTATGGTTAGTATCCCTTTCCAATTAAAAACACTGAATAACCTAAACAAAAAAGAAAACAAAAATGTAAGAGAAACTGAATTACCTGAATCGAAATTTCCCACGCTCTAATTGCAGCCGTAAGAAATCAGCACCACCACCATCTCTCAACCACCACAACAAACAATCAAAACCACCACAATCTCCATCATCAATTTCATCGTTTTAACTTATTTCCATCTTCATCACCATTAGTTATAATACCACCACCAGCAGCAGAAACTTAAGCAATAGAAAGAATATAATCAATTTTTATTCGTTTTGAATGATTAAATCTTCAGATCCAATAAACTGATGACGATTTTCATCGTCTCTTCTCAATCAATGCGGACAAATTTTAAGAACTAACTGTAATCATCGATTTTAGGTTCTTCAAGCCAAATCCAGTTGAAATCGAGATGAATCGGATGTTTCTGATTCTCAATTAGGTTCTAGAAATTTAGTATTTCATTGATTAATCACTAGAATAAGTTTTGTAATTAATCCAGTGAAAACAAAATCGATTTTCAGGAGGTGGTGGTGGGAGATTTGGTGATGCTAGAATTGGTGGTAGGATTAGTGGAGGTGGCGACGAAGAAAATAGTGATAGTGGTGGTGGGGTTTGTTTACTCTTCGTCTTCGTCTCTGTTGAGAATAAAAACGAAGTAAAGAGGATGGAATATAAAAGGTTAAAAAAGGAACTACAAAAAAAAAAAGTTTCCTTTCTAGAAAATGGAGGGCGTATTTATTGTGTGTTAAGGGTATATGTGAAACCCATCAAAACAGGGGACAATTATATAATTACCACTTCACAAATTCCTTGCCCCATGAAGAGCCCGAATACACAATTCCTAGAAATTTAGCTCTTTCTAAATCATGATCCGCTAGAACTTATTCTTGCACTACTTTTACACCTTAATCCCGATGGCTAAAGCAACTCAAACTCAACAATTTGGTCTGCTCTCGAGTCCCTGGAGTGTTTCAACCAAACTTAAATAAGTAAAACATTTAAAAATCCATGGCATTAATAAAATATGGTAGTCACTAACATAGAAGAGGTTCATTTATATGAATCCCAGCTACTAGTTTTAAGGAAAATAAAAGAAAGTTGATCATAATTGAGACTTTCATCAATCAACTACTACTACGCTATTTGGGATTTTCCTGAGTATTAATGTTGAATAAGCAATTATAATTTTCTAGTGTTATTTCTTATCAATCTGAATTGTTGATCTTCTTCTTCTTCCTTTTCAATTCCGCATCCGCATTTCTTTCCTCTTCCCTTGTGTGTTTCTTCAATTCAACCTCCTCATCCTCATCGCTTTCCTACAACATGGGATTTGTCAATCATTCCTCTCAATCTGAATCTGAATCTGAATTGTTGATCTTTTTCTTTTTCTTCTTCTTCTTCTTCTTCTTCTTCTTCTTCTTCTTCTTCAATTCCACATCCTCATCACTTTCCTCCCCCCCTCGTGTTCTTCTACTATTCCACCTCCTCATCGCTTTCCTCCTCCTCATCCTCATCCTCCTCTTCGCTTTCCTCCACCACCACCTTGATCCCTTGCTTCAAAAACTTCTACTTAATCGCCTCCACCTTTTCCTGATATTCCTTCCTTAGCCTCTCCTTTCTCAGTTTCCCAAGATATATACAGTCTAGTGTCACACGAACTTTACGATTAGGAAGATATATGTACCTGTCCTGTATAGTATATATTACAATGAAATTAACATGAAATCATTCAAAATATAACCACCACAAACAAATTTCATACAGTAATTACAATTTCTCCAGAAGATAAACAAGAACAACAACAAGAAAAAATCTAAAACATAAAAATTAATTAAATCTGCAACAATGAAAACCAGCACCGCTAATTGAAATACATTGAGCATAGAAACCCTTGGTAGAACCCCTTAATTAAAAAAGCTGAATCTTTTTCTTTCTTTTTTTAATTTATTGATTTAACCTTGAAAGAAAGTAATAAAAATACTATGATTAAAAGATATATACGTACTTTTGGTCCCGTATATGGTGATGCTGGTTCCGCCATTGTTAACTTGTCTGATGACTTTTCCATGGTTTGAACTGAAGTAAGTTTTTAGAAGGAAGTGCTGGTTCCACCATTGTTAACTTGTCTGATGACTCCTCCATGGTTTGAACTGAAGTAAGTTTTCAGAAGGAAGAAATAAGGACGGACAAAAGATAAGATGTAGAGAATGTGTGCGAGAGAGGTCCAATTTATAAGAAAAGATATAATTTCTAAGAGTAGGCCCCTAATCCCTGATTCTCAAAACCCTTAAATCACATACGAAATCGAAACCCTTGAATATTAAATCAATTCTGGAATACAGATTTATATGATGATGACGTACCATCTCCAAGACAATATACGGGAAAAAGTTTAATGGAGAATTTATAAGAGATGGAGCAGAGGAGATCAAGTTAAGCGAATTCATGAGTGAGAAAGGAAAAAAAATGAAGAGAGAATAGATGACGCTGCCTAGTCAGGTTATCTTAAAAGTCACAAAATTCAAAAATGATGGCCACTAGGCTTGCCACATCAGGATCTGCCTATGTGGCTCGCAATTTCAGCTATCCAAAACAATAGGTCGCCTGAGGATCTAGATGTTTGTAATATGTTTTCTGTGGAAGTATGACCAGTCAGGCTAGTGAAGCTCCAAGATGGCGCGATACAGCATATCCGGCCTAGCTAGTGCTCAGCCAAGATGGTGCTGCACTGCATAGTCTGTTAAGCGCCAGATGGTTGGACCCTGCAAGGCCAGTGAAGCGCGAAGGCGAAGCTACACTGAAAGGATATTGGCCAAGTAATGAAGCTTATTGGCCGACACACTGAAGTTTCATTGAGGGAAAGGCAAGACAAGGCCAAAGTGACAAATGCAACATGTGATGTTGGTATTGATGCATATCCACGGAATTGAGTTGGCCCAAACTCAATGATGATGCAAGAGTATAGAAAAGGCCAAGAGATGGCCTATGCATTAGTCCAAGCTAGCCAAAGCTTGGAAAGTGCAAACAAGTTTGTAATGCAATAGTGGTATTGCTATTGCCGAACAAGCTGGCTAAGCGAAGCATATGATGCATGAATAACTAGAATGAGCTAAATGAATGGCCGATAAGTTTGTAGCGCGATGTTGGTCGTCTATTAGCTTAGGCCAAGAAGAGTACAGGGCCTATGTTGGCTGAGTATTGGAAGAAGGGCAAGTTCAGGTTGCATGTTATGGCTCAAGTGACGGTTATGAGTTGGTTGTTGGATTCACAAGCGTTCCAAAGGCATGAGATAATATAGAATGGTTATAAAGGAAGTTTATAAGCGTGGGAGTGTCTTCATAACTGCTTTATAACAGGTGTTGGGTGTTAGCTCGAGTTCAAGGAGAAACTGGCCAAGTTGGCACGGTTATTAGCGGTTATGGAACTTCCCTATGGGACAGATGGCTCCCATGCGTGTGCAGCTGTTGTACACGGTTTTTGGCCAACAAAGTTGTTGTATAAATAGTGCTAAGGCATAGGAGATTGTGAGACTCAAATTGAGAGAGTTTTGGTAAGGTTAAGGCTTGGTTCAAGAGGAACAAGTCCGTGTAAGTCCCTAAGTGGGCAAATCTTGTATATCTTCTCTTTGATGCAATAAAAAAGATTGATTATGTCATGTTCTAAGTGTTCTTGGTTGGATGATTGTGTTAGTGGATGTATGGCATTGTTTGAATGCTTTATGGTAAGCATTTGAGAAGTAAAGAGAAGAAGAAAGAAGGCTAAAGATTTTCGTTGTAAAAATGTAGAGTTGGATGTTTGCATTGGTGCAAAATTATAAGGCTGAAGTACGAGTAGGTGAAGCTTGATTCACCGAACCACTGTGTTGTCGGGTTACACTTACACAGAAAATTTGCAAGGTGCTTTTGCAGGTGTGATAATTCGGGTATCAGAGCTATTTTTGGTACACAGTGGTAGTTACCTAAAATCTGAGAGGGGCTAAAGTGGGATTCTAGCCTTTTTGAAAGTGAGTTACGGGAGGTAGAGCAGGAACAGTCTTCTCCTAAACCACGCACAGTGGACGTTCAAAGGCTTTTTCAGTCACAGGGAAGAGGTTTAGGGTTGGTCTTAGGGAGAGAAGAAGACTAAGAGAGGGATCACAGAATTCTAGGGTTTGAAGAAGAATTGCTCTGAGAGGTTATGAGAAAGATTATTGTAGCTTGGAGAAATAGATGACTATTTATAGCTGAATTCTCTAATCTCAGGTCGGTGAAGATAAGGACTGCTTTCTGCGCCGTGCGAAGCGATTCTCCCGTATCTTCAAGAATAAAGATAAACTAGGTTGAGTTTATCTCATTATTCCACAGCCTTTACTATCTTCTGCGGTGAAAAATAAGCCGGGTATTTTTCACACGTTCCGTAGACCTCCAGACCAAAACCATAATTGTTATCCCCCTATTTGTGTGAAGTTGAGTCAGCCTTTGTGATGATGTGTTGAGAGAGAAAAATATTCTCTTTAGCCGAGATGGCCAAGATAGAGAGATATTCTCCGATATGTAAGAATGACTAGGATGAGTCACGTGAAAAGGCATGAGATGCCTCAGAATTCGTGTGGAGAGTCTGAAAAGGAGACTCGAAACCTACATGAGGCTCGTGCCTATCATGGGGAATATTCAGCCTTGTCTGAGATTTCCCGAGAGATTTGAATCTCTCTGAGAGCCTGTGGAGAGATGTGAATCTCTCTGGGATTTCGAGAAGAGATGTGAGTTTTCCAAGATTTTGAAGAGAGATTTGAATCTCTCCGAGATTTTGAAGAGAGATTTAAATCTCTCGGAGATTTTGCAGAGAGATGTGAATCTCTCCGAGATTTTGTAGAGAGATGTCAATCTCTCTGAGATTTTAAGGACGGATCAAAATCTCTACGAAGATTTTCTTAACGGATCCGAATCTCTCAGTGGTCAGCTGGGACTCGTCCTGGAGAGAGAGAAAATGATGTTCCAGGAGTCTGTCGAAAGGGCCCGGAGGCAGAATAACCAACATATCTCGCGGGGATGTCCAAGGAATTATTCGGAAACCTCAGTAAGTCGAGTCAGATCCTAGAGCAAACATGACCAGTGTATCTTGCGATGATGTATTAGAAATCAGTCATTGATCTAAAATAGGGTGAGTCGTGCTTACAGGAGACATGCATATCTCCGTTCTGGGTCATAAGTCCGCCGGGGACGTTTTTACACACCTACAGAGCCTACATGACCAGCAGTATCTTGTCGAGGATGTATACTAGAAATCATGGCATCACAATCAGCTGTGTCTCGCGAAGACATGCTGGAATTGTGGTTTTTCTGGTTCATAAGTCTGCCTGGGACGTTTTACGCTCTACAGAACCTACGTGCCCAACAGTATCTCGCGGGATGTTAGCTAGGAATCACGGCATCACGACCAGTAGTGTCTCTCGAGGACGTATACTATAAATGGTAAATGCCTTGAGGACCAACAGATTAATCTGTCCCGTGAGAGTTGAATTTTGTCTATGGTCTTGAAATGAAACTTTTGCCCCCTTCTCCATATTTCACCATCTACATTAAGTCCCTTTCTCAGAGTAAAACCTTGATTGTTCTATGATGAATATATAGATGGTTACGAATCGTTCAGGCGCGAAATTTCAATCCACTTGCGGAGTCCCCGAATTGATGCTTAGTCTTATGTTTATCTGGACTTCGAATCAATTTCTGGACTTGGGAGCTTTTTGGGATTTTGTGTTAGGAGACGTTACTAGCGTGACAATTGAGCCTTGATGAAGTAAAATTTCCGTCTTGAGAGACTAGACTCGCGAATTAGGGTTTACTTGGACAAAACCCTAATTTTCTCTCTTTGTGCATCCTTGAGCTTTCGAGTTTGTGCAAGTGGGTATTTGGGGAAGAGAGGGATTTGAGCGGCTTCCTAGCTGTACATAAGGTTGGAAAAATCCTATGAAAATAAATTGGCACTTACATTTGAAGTTACGGTGTCCTTATCCCATGTAAATTCTGAATTCAGGCTTGTACTGCACCTAAACCCTAATTTCTCCGTTTGTCCGCGTCTGACTCCATCAGACACTCTGGAGATGATTGAAGAGGCTTGGTAGGCGTGCATATGTATTGAGGGGTTAGCACCTTGTATAACGAGAGCTCGTTCAATCCCTTATATTAATCAGACACCCCTTTTCCAAGAGAAAATGCCTATCTTTGAAACCAAGGGAGAACCCTGAACCAATATGAGCTTGATTTTATTTGGCATGGGAGAGACCATGAGATTCCCTAAGAATTAGAGATAGAGAGAGAGAGAGAAGTGTGTGGTCCTGCTTTTGGAAATTATGAACTCGAACTTCTTTGTTTAAGTTAAATTCCATTTAAATTCCTCTGAAATTCCGCCTTTCTGCTTTTTGTTTAAATTCCGTTCTTATTTGATCGATTACAGAACTTAATATGCATGTGCATAAATCCATTGAGATGAGTGTGTGAGCACTTGGTCAGTTGCTGGTTACTTCAGGGTAGCCTTCTTTGAAAAAATAATCAAAACTCTACCATAAGGGAATTTAGGTGAAAATCCCTTTGATCTCGGTTTGGTTGAAAATGATGATAAAAAATGGGTTAATAAAGGTGCAGGGACCTTCCAAGTAAATGGGGAGATGCTCGGCTCCCTGTTATGAGAATAAAAATCCAATTTTCATCATCCTTTCCAGAATTAGGGTTATTTCGTCAAAACCCAAATTTTCTTTTAATTTTTCTCTTCCAAAAAATTCTGAGAGAATATATGACGTCCCAATACTCTATAGAAGCATCCTTGCTCGTGTGAGGTGATGTGATTTTAAAGTTGTTGTAGTAAATGAGTTCAAACTCTCGGACTTTTGAAGATTCGAGTTTTTAAATTTAATACAAAATATATAAACAAAAATTATAAACAATGGGCGAGAGGTATTGGGACTAAGGATTTGGCCAATTCTCATGCATGTGGTTCAATTTATTTATTCTCAACAATTATAAACCCAAATAAAATATGATATGGTGACTCTTATTTTTGCCAAAGTAGATTTTTAAAATATTAGTTGTAAATCCTAAGCATGATGTATCAAAACATTTAAGCATGATGTATTATAAAAAAATAAATTAAATTTACCATATGATGAAAATCGACTCCCTCCGTCGTCCCAATGTTTGGGTTTAGCTCCTCATATCAAAAACACACTCATAAGATAAAAACATGGCTCAAAAGGTGTTTTTATTGAAGAGAAATAATAATATAGCGAATCTGCAACACTTAATGGTCGTTACAGAAGTCACCGTTACAATCAGGTGTTGTTTATAAACGATAACTGTGGTCTGCTGTTGAAGAACGATACTTCTTTGCGACTGTTCTTTGTGGGTCAATGTTCTTCGTCTCCTTCTTCTTCTTCAGCAGCAGCAGCAAACAGCAGCAGGAAGCTTGCTGTTCGTCTTGATTTCTCACTCCTCAGCCCTCTTCAAGTCCCCAAACTCTCGACACCCCTCCAGTCCCCAAACTTTTGACACCCCTTCTATATGACCCAACCAATCTATTTATATCAAAAAGAGCGATTAAATCTCTCCCAAATCTCTTCCTTTCTCTTAACGGAAAAGTTGCGGCAATTTCTTGTTTTAGAATTTCTACGCGTTTCTTAACTTTCCTTTTGATTCTAAACTCTTCCTTAGATAGATACCAATCTTTTGGAAGGTTTATAGCACTTTAATCTCTCTAAAATTTCCTAAAATCGGTCACACACGTGACTTTCCATATGCTGTTGAGATAAAAATCCGTCGATTGAGCCCAGTTTAATCGATTTCAACACCCATGTTAGATTCCTAGACCCATAAGGAATCTACCCTATGAAAATCAAAGGTTTAGTCGACCTCAAACTCCTCCAAATCACGATCACCAAAACTGCCAGGAATGTGTTTATATTTACCCGCCCAAATTCAGAATTTGAACGTGAAGGGGAAAGGTTACCCCTTATCCGTTGCTGGAGTCCGCATAACACTCGTCCCTTGGGTTGCATTTATCTACTTTTCGAGCCAATTTCGCCGCAAAAGCTTATTTCTCCAAAAACACCTACAAAGAGATAAAATACCAAAATAAGTACAAAAATGGGTACTAACAATATACACAATAGAGATGAAAATAGACACATAAATGCGTCTATCAAATATCCCCAAACTTATTATTTGCTAGTCCAGAGCAAATCAAAACTACAAAATAAAATCCTAACTCATTGTCGCAGGCATCGTCGATTGCACTTAGCATGTGCAACAAGCCTTTAAACCCCTAGGTGGCCCTAGTGGCCGAGTTATAGTCTCGGGAGGGTTTACTAGAGATATACCCACAAAACCTTTACT